>CAMOHE010048079.1:27059-46145 GCA_946598075.1 Artocarpus hirsutus
TCTTAGTAAGTTGGAAATTCTACTTGTGCCAAATAACATCATCTTTTTGGCTCATGCATGAAATTAATAAATCATAAACTCTTGGTTTAGCACATCAAATAATTATTTTTAATTATTTTAATGTACTATCATAACATTACATTGTTCATGCTTCATAAATAAAGCACATAAATTTGTGCATTCACAACATTATTTATCTCTAAGGTCTTACGGCTAGTAAAACCTTCAAATTTGCGTGTTAATAATTGCTAAGTTGTATTTTCTTACGCTCTTAGCTGAGTAATGTGAGAAAAATATTTAATTAATCATAGTTATCAATTTTTGAATTTTTCTGGTCATTACAAAGGAGTACTACTGAAAGCTCAGTCTTCACAAAAACTTTACAATGGGAGCTCATAGCATCTAAACTTCGAAACTTTAACTCATTTTGATTTGGGTATTTGGCATTGTTGTCCTTCAAACTTGTCTCACATTTACAATTTGCCCCTGTCTTTTAATTTTGATAAGTTTTCTTATGAACTTATAAATTTATAGCAAATCATGCTATTTATAGCAACTTTAAGTTTTTGACTAAAGTTGATATGTGATGTTCATATAGATATAATTAAGACAATAAAAAGGTTTTGTCATATAAATGGTAGCCCAATTTTATATTCAAACCAAAGTTAATTCAAAATTTTGTATTTTGATGAAAACTCAATAAAATATATTAATTACAATAAATTTGGATATAAATATAAGAAAATGATCATTCATGTCAACAATTAACTATTCATATGCAAATTACATGTTACTTTCGGTCAAAAAACTAAATTGTTATCGTCAAGGTTGATTTGCTACAAATTTATAAGTTTAAGGAGTAATTTATCAAAATTAAAAAGTCAATAATAAATTATAAATATGTGGCAAGTTCAAAACGTTACGATGTCAAAAAAATCTTTTGATTTTTGGGAAGAGAATGAATTTATACACTTTTTACATGTGGGAATTTCTCCCTGCAAATGGACACAATAATTGTATTTTACACCCCTGTTGATGTCGTCCAGCCACAGTACGAGATAACAATTAAGATTCGGTCTTTGCTTGATCAAATAATTTAGAATCGTCAAACTTTCAATTTTTTTTTTCGTTTATTACTCCAGAAACATCTTTTCTTATACGCTAATTTTTCCCAAAAAAGAAAACTAGGGGCAATTTACAGTTAAATAATTATTGCGTGGAGTATAGATTACTGAGAAATAGAAAATCCAGTCTTTCTGAAAATGCGATTGTTTTTCTTAATTGCTAATCAATATAACCAATTATTAAGTAGTTCTTGATATGCATCTCAAATGTAACTTTAAATTTGTATATTAATGACAAATTTTAATATTCAGGCGAGAAAATCACTCTTCAATACAATGTTATAATTTATATAATTCTTATAATTGATCAATTCACTCTTCCACTTAATCATTGCAATATTTTTATATTTGAATTCTAAAACTTAGTAATTATGCTGATAAACGTAGGCAAAAAATTTAAAATACCATAATATATATATTGAATCAAAAAGTTGAATGGTAACACAATATTACATTTTTTTTTTATTTTGTTGCCAAATATTAACATTAGCATTAATACTAATATTAAAGATGGTAGATTATTAAAAGGAAAAAAGAAAAAAAAAAAAAAGAGTCATAAAAAGAAAACGAGTTTTTCGTCGGGGAAAAGCCATCTCTTTTCATGACAATATGATTGTCCTTTTATTAGCTGTTAATGAGTAGGATTGCTCTAAAAATCTCGTAGTAGGACCATTACTCCGATTTTATATTGCCTTTTTTTTTTTTTTTAATTTCCAGAAATAGCAAGACCATCACTTCAGAGCTAAGTTTTGGTTTCAATGTACTTACCCTCGTAAGACCCCATTCAAAAAATTCTTCATTTAAACAATGTCAAGTTGATTATTATATTTTTTTATTAAATAACATGTTTTAAAATAATTGATTAAAAACCACCAAAATTTTGAACAAAAAATTTGAGCCCATAAAAATAATATTAGCGGTGTATCCTATTTATACAATAAAATCTATATTAGGTTTAGTTAGGTTTTGTGTGTGTATATATATATTTTTTATCTGATTTTGACCAAACTTATAGGGTGTTTGGTAGGGTGGTGATAACTGTTGGTTAGAATTATTTTTACTATAGCATGTGAGAGTTTTACAATGTAACGAATTTTTTTAATTGTTGCTGTAGCATGTGAGAGTTTTACACTGTTTATAACTAAAAAAGTGGTATGAACCATTTTTGCCAAACACAAGGTTAATGTCAAAAACATGTACTTTGCCGATGATAAAGGTGACTCAATAACTGTCATGTTTAGCTGTAACCCTTCCTAGGGCTAGTCGTCTTACCAACAAATGCATTGGCGCAAGATGTTGGTTGGCATTGCATTGCCTTGTGCTCCTCAAGGGAACAGCTCCAATTGATGATCGGTTTATGAGGGTTTCTAGCCCCTTCTTGACCTATCAATGAAGTGCTTATGAACACACACCATTTGGAGTTATCCCATCCAACCTACATTGCTTGCATATATGTGTGTTTCATCCTGTTGCTGCATGCCGCATGCCGCAAAAATAAGGGCATGGCAAATCCCCCAATTCAAAACCATGCTCATCCTTGTGCATGAGTTCCCATCTCCTTTACCTATTCTTTGTGGTGGCTTGCATTGGGGCAAACCACTTGCCAAGTGGCAATGCATAGCCTTGCAAGTGCTCGTCGTAGGCACAATTCTAGGGGTTTGAGGCAAATCTATGCGACACCATGCTTCGAGGGTCCATTGTTTTACTAATAGGTGCATTATAACAATAATTTATTGGTTTCGCCTAATCTTAAGCTCCTTTAGGGATCGACCTTAGTTATTGACCAGTTTGTGCAAAGGTGATGTAGCCTCTCTTGACCTTCAATGAAGTACTTTTGCATGTATTGACAACGCTTGCCGCAAAAACAAGGGTCAAGAATAATAGATAACTGAAAAATAAAATAAAAAAAGAACCGTCTCCTTGGGGAACTTGATATGAACAAAAAAAAGAAAAAAAAAAAAAGGGTTCAAATCAAGTTTGTTTCTCTCATAAATTTTAAATTATTGCAATATTTGTAGGCCGTTTGGAAAAACAATTGGAACTATTAGTGACAACTGTGAACAATGTAAAGCTCTTACAAGTTACATAAAAAACAAAAAGTTGCTACAGTATAAATCTCTCACATGCTGCAGTTCTAAAATCAAAACTGTTGGTTCCAAGAATTATTCCAAACAGTCCATTAGATTCAAACAATTGATCTAGACTAACTTTTTACACGCCATCTTATGGGGTGTTTGAGAAATATTGTTAGAATCAATTTTGATTAAAAATATTATAGTATGTGAGAGATTTACACTGTAACAACTTTTTGATTTTTACTGTAGTTGTTGAAAGCTTTACGTTGTTTGGTTGATTCTACTAGGGACCCAAACACCCTAGGGTTCATTTGGTGCGTAGGTTCAGAATAGTGTGACTTATAACTTTATGGTTTACACTGTTGAAAGCTTTATAATGTTTGGTTGGTTATACTAGAGAGCCAAACATCCTAGGGTTCGCTTGGTGTGTAAATTCAAAATAGTGTGTTTATAATTTTATGGTTTGAACTGTGAGTTTTAAACTTTATGGTTTAAATGGTAGTTTAAACTGATGTTTAGAATGTAAAAGTTTAAAACAAGAATAAAACATCATATTAAGTTTAAAATAAAAACTATTATTTAAAAAACTATAGTTTATGAAAGAAAAACAAAAAAAAAATAATTTTAAATATAAAAAATAATTCAAATTATATAAACTTGAGAGAGACAAAATTTAAATTTTAATAGATTTAATTAATTTAAAATTATCTTTATAGTTTAAATTAATCTTATTTATTGCTTAATCAATCATCAATTTCAACTATCTGTCTTATTTATACTATTTTAAACCCATATGCCAAGTGCGGTACTACGAGTTCATAGAGACCCGTTGGGTCCAAAAACCCAAAACAATTAAACTAGGGGCAAAAAGACAAAATAGGACAGCTAGTACTGTAGGTGTCATACGTGGATCTGATTCTGATCACTTATTGGTTTCCTAAATCATCCTTAAATCTCAACCGCAAGATCATCCTCATCGTCAACTTTACCCCAGAAAAAGATTCTGTTGATCCAACGTAGGCAACTCCGGGCCTTTAATGGCATCACGCCATTGGCTTTAAAAATACTATCCAATAAGATCTAAACACTTGTTTCCTCCGCTAACCTATCTTCTGTTACGTTTTGAAGTCAAACGGCGCGTGATTTGACGTTTCCGGATTGTACGGGATTCACCATCGCGCCCGCTGCGCGTGAACTCACGTCGGTAATCCGGTCACCCCAGAGATTTGAGTGGTCCACAGAGAAGAGAAAGTCCAGGGCAGACAAGGACAAGGACAAGGGCACGCTGGTAATTTAGCCGAAATAGCGTCGCAACTTCCTTAACAAACCTTTTCTCTTCCCCTACTATATAAACATCGTCTTCGCCTCTTCATTCTTGCCCAATCGAAAAAAAAAAAGAAAATCGCTGAATTTTCTCTCTCTTTCTTTCTCAAATTTTCTTCGAGTTTTGCTCACGGACGGCGCGAGATAATTAGGGTTTCTGCTTCCTTCGAATCGTCTTCGTCGTGAATACGTAAGATTCTCGGTTCAATATTTGTTTCTGTTTATCTCTTTGATTTCTTTCTTTTGTCTTTCTCAGATTATAATTCTTGTTTTTCGTTCTCGTTTGGTTTTCTGATCTGGGAATTTGGTTGAATGGTTAGGGTTTTATTTTAGCCTTGGAGAAAAGGGGATTTCTGGTGCAGCTTGTGGCCTTCCTCGTGTTTTTTTTTTTTCAACTGTAAGTGTTTCGATAGCGTGAAATGGGTTTGTTGATTTAATTTTTGTTTTTGTTTTTCTCTTACTGTATGATTTTTATTTAATTCCATGGTTTGATTTCAAAGATGTTTTATTGGAGTGGTTTTTGGATTGCCTATTCCTTGAATGAAGATTGATTTCCATTGCATAATGGTTGTGCATTATGATTTCGAGTTGACAGAGACGATGAGTATCTATCTCCTTTGGTATTGAAAGTTAGGGTTTGCAAGATTGAATTGTGTTTCTCATATAGATATCTATGCCTTATATATCTTTTATTGTATATTTATTCATTTTCATGGTGAAAACTTTGTTGGTTTACGCAAAAATAATAAACTTGTTTTATGATAATTTATTAGTTTGAAAATTTTTGTTAAAACTGTCTCTCTGTGAAGTGTGGTTGGACTTTGGTTGATACAAACTTTGCTTGACAGGTCTTTTTTTATTATTATTTTTGTGGGGGTAGGGGTGAGATTCTTGTTTGCCCTGGTGAGAAATTTGGCTATCTATTTCTGAAAATCGAGACTTGGGGTTACTTTTTTCGGTAATTTAATTATCAAAGTTTTTGTTAAGAGTTTTCCTCTTCTTTGTGGATGTAATGTTTATTACCATTGCTTTGCATCATATACGGTTCCTTTTGGAGCACTTTTATTACGTCTTGTTAATTTTCAATGGTGCTTTAAGATTTATAGGCCATTTGAGAATATAGTTCAAGTCAAAAGTTTGAACCAAAGTTGGTTTGTACCATATCTTAGTGGTTTGAATTACGTTGCCAAACGGCCTATTACTTTTTTCTATGGCTTGCTGAGGTCCTTCGATGGCTGACTCCTTTTTCTTGATCAATTTTGCAGTGTCAACTGAATGAACTAATGGAGTCTAAAGGTGGTAAGAAGAAGTCTAGTAGTAGTAAATCCTTATTCTACGAAGCTCCCCTCGGTTACAGCATTGAAGACGTTCGTCCTGCCGGTGGAATCAAGAAGTTCAGATCTGCTGCCTACTCCAACGTGAGTTGTCTTTTCACAGTTACTTGGTTATCACAATTGCTGGCATTTATGTTGTTAAATTTACATGCTAATGAATCCACTTTTCTACTTTTTGCAGTGCGTTCGGAAGCCATCCTGACTCCCCCTAAGTTGTCACATAACCCCTTGAGATCCCTCACTGCATCCATACAACTCTCTTTGCTTCTCTCTCCCTTTATCTCTACTGCTCTCTTGCTGTCTACATTCTCTCGCTGTCTGTTGTTTCAATTTGCTTTCTCCCTCCCTCATTCTCTGCTCCGAGAATCGTTGTTCCTTTCCTTTGATTTAAAATGGCCTTGCCCGTCTCTGCCATTGGTTTTGAAGGCTTTGAAAAGAGGCTTGAAGTTTCCTTCTTTGAGCCTGGAATGTTTGCTGATCCAGGGGGGATGGGCCTCCGATCTCTGTCTAAATCTCAATTGGATGAGATTCTAAAACCAGCCGAGTGCACTATTGTTTCTTCGCTGTCCAATGACTATGTTGATTCATATGTCCTTTCAGAATCTAGCCTCTTTGTGTACCCATATAAGATCATTATCAAAACTTGTGGGACAACAAAATTGCTTCTTTCAATTCCTGCAATTCTGAAGTTGGCTAGTACAATATCTCTTGCTGTGAGATCAGTGAGGTACACTCGTGGGAGCTTCATATTTCCTGGTGCTCAGTCTTTTCCGCACCGTAGCTTTGCAGAGGAGGTATCTGTTCTTGATAGCTACTTTGGAAAGCTTGGCTTGGCCAGCAAAGCGTACATGATGGGAAGCCCCGATCAACAACAGAAGTGGCATGTATACTCTGCTCATGCAGAACTTGCAAGCTTGGTTTGGGGAGCACGGCAGTCAGGTTCAGTTTATACTCTGGAGATGTGCATGACTGGTCTGGACAGGGAAAGAGCATCTGTCTTTTACAAAACATCTGAAAGCTCTGCTGCTACGATGACTGAGGATTCTGGTATCGGGAAAATCCTTTCACAATCTGAAATTTGCGACTTTGAGTTTGAGCCTTGTGGTTACTCAATGAACTCCATCGAAAAGGATGCGATCTCCACTATCCATGTGACGCCAGAAGATGGTTTCAGCTATGCAAGTTTTGAAGCAATGGGCTATAATTTCGAAGACGTTGATCTGAGCCAGCTGCTCGAGAGGGTGTTGGTTTGCTTCCAGCCAGCGGAGTTCTCTCTGGCCCTGCATTCCAATGCTGTTGAAGAGCTTGGATCTAAGTTCCCACTGAGCTTAAAGGGGTACTCCATTGCAGAAAGGAACATTGAGGCGCTCGGTATGGGTGGAACTCTCATCTACTACAGCTTTGTCCGGGGTGGAGATGGTGAATCTCCCCGGTCGACTCTTAAACACTTTTGGAGCGAGGACGAGAAGGATGAGGAAGGCGCAGAGAAACAGCTTTGATTGAGAGTAGTCTTTCTACTATTGCTACTTTACTGAATAAAATAAGTTTGTGGGGGTCATGTTGTCTCGAGTCATGTTTTTTTTTTTTATGCTTTTCCAGTCCATTTTGAACTTTAAAGAGGTGTTCTATGGTTTGTGTTTCCGATTTATTCTGTTTTAGGCAATATTCTTCCAACTTTTGATGTTGAAGTGTTGGGCCCTTTTTATTGGAACAAATAGATTTTATGTTTTATCGTTTTATTTATATACAAGTGATGTTGCAGTAATTTGTGTTGACTTCTTTTTGTTCCGGGGTTTGATTTATTTGTGTTGGTGCCATGTTTTAACTTCAGTTTTTCCTTTTTGATAATAGAAAATGTTTTTAAAAGAAAAAGGCCAAAAGAAGATTTCACAAGCACGAAACATATACTGGTCTGGGATATTTGGATAATTATTGCTTTAGAGCCAAAATGCTGAAAACTAAAACGCATTTCAGAAGTAAAATAGATAACAAAATCCACCTTGAATCACCCTGGGAATCCGTTCACATGTTTTTTGTTTTTTATGCGAATCAAAAATCAATATCGTATGATTAAAGATTATTAAAGTAAGTTCTGCATGGTTAAAATTATACAAGGTTTTTCGAAAATTCTTATCATCATCCCTTTCAAAAGTGGGGAGACTCGGCTTTCTGAAGATCTACGGCTTTTAGGTGGCATTGTCGGTATAGTCTAAAACAATATCAATTTAAGATGGACCAGAAAAGAAATCAAAGCGCCAAACTTGACCCAAGCAAGCAAAAAACCAAAGAAAACATAATAAGCAAAATGCGAGAAGAAAAGGCATCATCATATTCTACTTTATCTACTCATTTCTTGAAAAGGAAAAGGAGGCATTCATTGCATCCGAACTGTGGATGCCCAAAAGCTTTTCCACGCCTAATCATGGGAATATCATGACAATTTCTTCTTTTCTTTTTCAAGATGATTGCCGAAACTTAAATTTGCAACGTTTTCCGATGATTACAATTTTACCCCTGGTATAGGTTTTCACCATAAATTTAATTATAAACAGTATAAAATTATGTTACAGTAATAATAAAAAAAATTACTACAATATAAAGCTCTCACATGCTATAGTAAAAATGGTTCTAACCAACGGTTTCTACAATTTTCTAAACACAATATTAAACATGAATCGATCATGTGGACATCCCGTGATATTGTTACATCATACATGGCAAGGGCAAAGTGCCAGCTTGAATATTTACGGCATCATTTTGTCTGGTCAAAATACCTACTCGTCATGCATGTAATCTGCTTTTATTTACCCGAAAAAGAGCAAATAATTTGCTTCTGCTATCGTAAAGCATATAATCTACTTTATAAAATTGAATTTAGAAATAAATTTCTAATTTGTTTGATTCCCCCCAACCAAAAAGGTTTCCTAGTTGCAGTCAAGATCCACCATTCCTAAAAATTTGACACAACTTTTCTTTAACACTCCTGCTATCGTATTGCTTCATCCTTGTGCACCATCTGATCAAAAAAAAAAAAAAAACATCGTAGATCATAGGATCACAATTTTAAAAAATAATAATAATAAAAATAAAATTCTGATCACGTCAAAATCATATTAAACGAAGAAAAGAATGATAAAACTAAAGAGACTTGACTGGAAAAAAAATCTACTATTTAAACATTGTGTGCTACAGATAGAGAATAATACCCCACCATAAAATTCTCCCAAAATATAATTTTCTGATAAAGGGGTTTTGTCGAAATTGCGAAATTCAGCAATGAATATATTGGTCTTCCTAATGGAAGTTGTTCAACTGTCCTACCTCAAATAAATAAGAATGATAATCAACTACACTCGCTGGTAGATCCATAAAACTCAAACACAAAAATCGCTGCTGAATAACGTTACGGTCTGAGTGAAGTTCAAGACTTCGAACAACAAAATCCTCTGAGTTGTAGGCAAGCCTCCTTACAACGTATGCAGAATTTAGTAGGGGCGGAACTTCCTAGCGGCTCTGACCTGTTGTATCCGCTTTTTGTCCTGCTGAAACTTGCTCTGGAGCAGCATAAGCTCTGAAACAAATAAGAATCTTTGCTTCACCAGTACATAAAAAGGTGGAAACTAATGGGAAAAGCAGAGTAGTGAAAAACGATCAAAGACATTTTATATGTTAAAGACTCATCATACCGTTCCTCTGGGCTTCTTTTCTTTGAAATCGGTAAAAATCTAGGCCAACTGCTTTCGACTTCTTTTTTGCCAAGTTGCCCTCTACAACAGCTTGGGCAACAGAGCCTACAGTGATTCCACTGTCAGCATCGGTCTTCTTTTTCCTACCTCTATGATGTGTAACAACCGTCCATCCGCCTTCAGCAGCACGAGCTTCTCTTTCTTGTCGTTCCTGAGTGTTTAATATTAGACAAGACAAGTAAAACACTGACATTCTTTTTTTCTTTCTGTGTTTCTGTTATAAATATGGAAAATTTTTTACAGATAAATATTGTACTGTATATCTAGTCTCTTCTTACAGACAAATAGTTACGGAGACGCGCAAATATCTTCGTTGTCTTACGAGTGAACTCTATTCAATTTTAAGCAAGAGGATTTGCGTACAACATTGCTAGGATGAAGAAACAATATATGCTTGTGTATTTGTTACCTGTTCCAACTTTTCTTCATGAGCAGTGATGAACTCATCCATTCTTTGTTGCAGCATTGTCAACCCTGGTCTACTTTGATGGTACTCTGTAATCCATTCGGCATTTACACAATTATTATGAGTAAACTCAAAAATATAGCATGTGGTGTTTCTGCACCAATTTGTTAAAACAAAAATTATTAGTTCAGCCTGATATGTAAAATAACGAAAATGCATTCTAATGTTATGAGGGCTGATGTCAACGTCATAATTAGCAAAACTTGAGAATAGAGATAAATAAAAGTAGGAGGTAATAGTGAAGCAGTTAATAAAAGTAGGTCTCCCACAGAGCCACGTATAGAAAGCATGATGAGATATGCAGCCTAGCGGAAGATTTGTACTGCTATTACAAGTGCAAGCACACGAAGATAACAAGGCTAGTAACATACACTTTTGGTCCGATTTGTAAATGTCCCAAAATATCAGATTTCCTTAGTGAAAGACGCCATTCTAGAGTCTTTTTTCTAAACTAAACACATGGTATTTAAACACCACAAGTAAACGTTTTTGTGATACTGTCGTTATCAAAGGTGTTATAAGAGCTAGTACAGCAGAGACGAGAAGACACGGCTTAGAAAGGGAGGGCCTGGGAGCTCCTGAACCCATTGAGACACTAGCTGGGATCAGGGAGTAGCTTTGAGGTGATGTAGGGGTGAACAATGTGTGGTTTGGAGGTTTTTAGGCGGGTTTGGTTCAGGTCTTTTGGATGGTGGGTTGGCGGTTAACCAACCTGCAGGCCGCCCGTGGAATGGCGGGCAGCTTCGGTTCGGTTTTGGGCATATGCAGGTGGGTTGAGGTTGTTTTGGCCTATACTATTGCCCAATGTAATTTTTTTAGACTTTAAAAAAAAGTTAAGAAAATTTGTAGAAAATATAAGATGATAATATATGAAGCATTTCCAACAATAACCAAGTTTGAGGCCTAGAGACTGTGACCATATTCACAACAAATTAAAAATATTTCTTTACATAAAATGTAGTAGTGTTTGCATAATCTCAAAGTTCCTACAACATGCAAAAGATCTTTAAATCGCATGTATAAATTCAATTCTTCAAGTAAACAAAAACATAAATTTAACACAACTTTGTATTGCACAAACAATAGAAGGCTCCTCATTTTTGCAACAATCAATCAAGTGTATGAAGACACAAACAACAACCAATGGTAGTTAAGATTGCACATAAAGGTAATAAGACATAGAACCTCATCCTGACAATAAGAAAACCATGGAACTTTTGAGAAAATTAAGACGAAAAACAGAATTATTCGTTTGGAACAACCTTCTAATGCTAAGATAAACATTTGGCTTGCCCTCAATGAAAGACAAATTTGCAAACAAAGTGATTACTATCTAACAACAAACTTTCTGGTTAGGATATACATAAATATTGGAATCAACGCCCAACTCCGTCTTGAACTCAGAGTGTTGAATTCTTTTGTTAACTAACTTCAAAATATTACTAGTATTGACCTTTTATTCATTTATTTATTACATGTGTACTCCGATACTTTAAAGTGTGTGTGTATATATATATATATCAACCATAAGAAAGAAAAATGCAGAAAAGCTATGAGACAACATAGGATCCATATTTCTATGCAAAATTTCTACTTTTATTTTTCCCAAACACCCATCGAGAAAGAGATAAAGTTAGAGAAAGTGCTAGAAAGAGAAAGAGAGGGGAATAACTATAAGAGAGATTATTGGCACACATAGGAGAACCAATTTGTGAATAGTCTTCACTGTGAACTTTACACAAAAAACCTAATAACATATCTATCTTCCATATCTTCACAAAACAGAAGGAAAGCCGAAAGCAAAGAAGATTTAACTTTGAAGACAAAAAAACTTACAAAGAAGAAAAGAACTTGCCTACCACTAACAGGAGGGAAGTGGGTGAGAGAGAGGAGCAGGACGCCAGTGGACAGAAGGGGAAGACAACCACCGGAGGGGAAGCATTGCGCCGCCACTAAAACGGAACTGATTACTCGGAATTGGGAGTGGGAAAAAGAAAAAAAAGGGGGAAACTTTGGGGGTCGTTAGCTGCGATCAGAACTTTGGGGGAACTCTAAGTACTTAGAGTCGATTTTAGGGTAAGAGAACAGGGAGGGCATGGGGCAAATTAGATTAAGGAGTTTTTTTTTATTAGTATTATTTAGAAATTTAGATGGGTGGGTCGGTTTGAACTTGCCTTTTAAATTTCAAAACTGAACCAGCCCATCAACATATACAGGTAAACGGGTTGCTGATGTGGATTTTTTTTTTGGGGCGGGGCAAGCGTGTCGCGAGTGTGAGAGGCTGGCAGGTGCGAGGCAGTTTTTGTACAGCCCTAGAAAGGATATTCAATTTTATGCATGCAAAAAATTTACCAGGAGACTACATCGTGTACGTCAGTCTTGGTTACGCCTACATGAAGGCAGGTAAATTGGGAGATGCTGCGGCAATGTTGGATGAAATGTACAAGAAGAGGTTGACGATAACGCCCAAGATTTATAGAAGCTTATTCTTTTGCATGACACCGTACCCATTTTTTGGGGCCATATGGTTGAGATGCCTAATGTCAAGAAGTCTTCTCAAGGAAATGCAGAAATTATAAAAAAGAAACATGGGTGATGCGGCAGGATCATTGTGGCCTATGCCCCAAGAGGCACTGTTATGAAAATAATTCGATAGAAACAAATAACAAAAACACACAAAAAATTTATATAGAAACTCAAAACGGGAAAAAACCACTGTCAGAGGAGAAGAAAATCACTAAACTAGTGAAGATTACAATGGAGGCATTAGGAAAGCTAAAAATTCGCTAATAATCAAACCCAAATGCAATACATCATATATATATAGGTATATAGAAAACCTTATGGGCAAAAAGCATAAACTAAACGGCTCAAAAATGCAACGATTTGTACTGCGGGATGAAGCTCCTGCACCTCAAGCAAGATCAGTGGCGGGCTACAGAATCGGGCCGATATCCTTATGCTACATCTCATGAAAAATCTTATTTTTATTTTTCATTACAATTGTCGCACCGTAAACTTTTCAAGTCGAGCCAAACTGAATTCAAATCATCATACTCTAACATGCACCAAACCTTTTTCCCAACAGGGGACAGATCCTCATCGTCCACTGGTTGATCCGGTGAAGAGGGTTCAGAGGGTCCAGCGCCCAGGGAACCCACCATCCCCGTCCCCAGCTGCCTTCATGTGTTGTGCGTAGACAGACATGTAAAAGGCTCCAAATATATATATAAATATGCAAATACTCTAAATTAGCAAACGTATGGAAGCATCTTCTTCAGACCTTAATGGCAGAGGCATTAAGTTTAAATTGCAATATCCGAAATCTATCTTATCCCCATTCTGCTTCGTTTGCTTTTATCTCTTATGATGGGAGTGGTGGAACCAAGGTTTGGCTGGAGGATTTTGTTCTACATGACTACCAAAGAGATTGATAAAGGAGAAACAAGTTTATAGCTGGGAACTGTTCTTATGAAGATGTCTAATGAAGATAAAAAATTACACCAAATTTTGTTACCAAGTTGCACATTTTTTTTTCCTAGTTCATCTGAGTAGGTTTCACTTCAGGGTAGAAAAAGTAAAGCTTTCTGATGTCCAAACTCATGGGAAAACTAAATCGAGAATATTATTATGGCCATAATACTCCTGTCTATGCACAATCTTTTTGGGTTCATTTTACGTAGTTTTACCATGGCAAACCTGTAATACATGAAATTTCATTTACCTTCTTTTCTAATAGTAGGAATTTCATTTACTTTATCATTCATTAAAACAGAATAAAATCCTCAAAAATTAATAAATAAATAAATAAATCTCAAATTAGGAGCATTAACGGATTAATATGTAGTAAAATTTCCTCTCTTTCTCTCTCTCCTGAATGTCGTCCTCACCAGATGGATCACATATATTAATCATCAATGTTAATTTATGCAATGGAATCTGTCAAAAAGACCTCAAAATAGTAAATTTGTAACCGCTAAACATGGAAAGGTGTAAAAAATTTCCAAGCCTTCCTAGTCAAACGCATCTAAAACACATAGATCAACACCACATAGGTGACACGTGTTTGTCTCTTGACAAACCATGTCTGACACGTTTCAAGTTTCTCTCTCCACGTGGCGGACACGTGCAGGCTTAAGGTTGGTTCCAATCATCTATATAAACCTTTCAACTCTGAGAGGCCAAATCATCCAAAGTATCTGTTCTCTCTGTCTCCATATAAACTGACTACCAAAACTTTCCAATTTCCCAAGAAACGAAGCAAAAAATGGCAGACAGCTCTGAGAAGATGAGCTACCAAGCAGGAGAGGCCAAGGGTCAGGCTCAGGTCTGCTTCAATTATTACCCTTTCTATGTGACAATGCAATTAAGTTGGTCCATTCATTTCAAATTCAAGATTAATATTATTAATATTGTAAATTTGTATTAATGTTGGATTATAAATGTGTTTTTGATTCAGGAAAAGGCTGGCAGCCTTATGGGCAGGGCTACCAACACTGCCCAATCGGCCAAGGAATCAGTCCAAGAGGTTGAAACACAACTGATATGTAACATATATATTTGTATGTGAGTGTATATATATATATGTATATAACATATATAAGTGATATAACACTTATATTTGACATGGGTAACACCAAAAATTTAATTATTATAATTATTTTCTAATGTTGGACAAATATATACATATATATGTATATAAACAACAACATAGAGAATAAGTTGCATTATCTTGTTGCTTGTGGGTAATTTTGGTTTGGCTGTAATGTTTTTGTTAATGTATAGGCTGGTCAGCAGATGAAGGCCAAGGCCCAGGGAGCTGCTGAAGCAGTCAAGAATGCGACTGGCATGAACAAATGAGCTTGAATACAAAAAGCTTTTTTCGCTTCAGGCGTTCTGATCTTGATTTGCTTTTTTTTTTTTTTTAATTTATTATTATTATTATTATTATTATTATTATTATTTCATTTCAACAAGGAGGAGAGCTCTTCTTTATCGGGAGTACTTCCCCAGCTTGGTTATGTTGTAGGCTTGTTCTGATTTTTAATTGCAAATAAAAATTGAATTTTCTGATTCATTGTCAAAGTCTATTCACAGCATGGACGAAAAATAAAGAAAGCAAATCCTTTGCAGAAGAGAGAGAGAGAGAGGAAAGGCCAAAAAAAAAAAGAAAAAAAATATTTTAAAAATTAGTAATTATTTGATTATAAAAAGGACAATTAAAAAAATTCAGTCAACACTTGAAATATTCAATTGCAAAGAGAGAAACAATGATATTCATCCTTATTACTTTTCGTTTCATTTCAGTTCCATCAAGTTTTTCATTACATTATATTCTCTTGCGGTTAGTAGACACATCAAACATGAATACAAGCTTGAGAATATATGAAATAAATTACAAAGCTTGAAAATATATGAACAAATCCAAGTTTAATTTAGATTGGAGTAAATACGTATCCATGACACAGGCATAGAACAGTACTAGTCCATGTTCTAGTCCCTTTTTTTTAGTTCAGTGTTCATGTCGTTTTCATGTTATTGTTGTTGTTCCATTTGATTTTTGTGTGCGTGCGTGTGTTTTTTTTCTTTAGTTCTTTTTTGTGATTGTTATAAAATTTCGGAATGGTGATGTCAACGTCCTTTATCTATTTGGTGTTGTTAGTTCGATATTGACAAATGTTGTATCACTGTCGCTTTCCTCATTTATGTCGTTTTTTCATTGTTGTCTGTTGCCATCGTTGTCGTTTTCTGTTATGTGAATGTCGTTTTTCTAGTTTATTTTTGTTCTCTTTTGGTGTCATTTTTGTTGCCTTTCATCAATCAATCTCGTTATTGTTTTATAGCCTATTTGACAAAGTTGATTCTAACTAACTTTTCAGCTAAAAACAGTGTAAAACTCTTACATACTATAGTAAAAGGAAAAAAGTTGTTAAAATGTAAATGTTTCACGTGCTACAGTGTCTACAGTTCTAACTATCATGCCAAATAATATTTTTCGATTTTGTCATTTAATATTATTTTTGTTCTCTTTTGGTGTCATTTTTGTTGCCTTTCATTAGTTAATCTCATGTTATCGTTTTAATGTTTTTCGCGAGTTGTTGTTTTCCAATTTTGTCAAGTTGTCATAGATCATATTAGTGTCATTTTTACTATGTTATTGTTTATGTATTTGTCGTTTAGCCAATTTTTTTGTTATTGATGTTTGATATTATTCTAGGTTAATTGCATAATTGTATTTTCTAATTTTAACTTTTTCCTAATTTATCCATCTATTTTTGAAAACTATAAAGGTATCCTAATTTTAAAAACTTATTTTAATTTCATCCCTATGAATAAAAAAATTGTGCAAAACAACATGATTACCCTTAAATAGTTTTGTACAATATCTTATATATTAAAAGCATTAAATCTCAAAAAAAAAAATCTTAAGTTTTATGACTTTTTAAATTTTAAAATATTTTTTATAGATTTTCTAAAAAAGAAATATATATTTTTTATACAAATTAGGTTTGATTAAAGGTATTAATCTTATCTCTATGTTTTTTAGTCAAAAAAGTATGTGAGGGATAAAAGTGAAACAAGTTTTTAAAGTTCAAATGATACCTTTGTAGTTCCTAAAAACAGATGGACAAATTAAAAATTAATGACAATTAGGAGGTATAGTTATATATTTAACCCTATTATTCTGTTGGATATTATTTTCCTCAACTGTGATTCTTTTGTTGTTGTCGTTTTCCTTTTGATGTTATTTTTTGCTGTCACTGATTCTTGTAGTCGCTATTATTCACCTATGGTGTGGTTTTATCTCTTGTCGTTTATCAATCCATATCATTTTAGGTAGTTCTCAATCTTATCGTTGTAACGATCGAGAAAAATTCAAAAATTAATAAACGTGATTACGTAGGGATTTTTTTTCCAAAATTACTTGGTTAAGTACTTGAAATGTTATGATAGTGCATCAAAATAGTTATTTTTAATGTGCTAAACTAAAAGTTTATGATTCATTAATTTCATATATGAGCCATAGTGGTGGCAATTATAAGAATCTCAATTTAAAAGATTTTTTGAGATTATGTGATAAAAGTAAAATTTCTCAACTTACCATGATTATATGAAAATTCTTGTATGATATCAGTTCAGTAAAAGTACAGTTAAGTGTACAGTTATGGTTATGGATCAAATTTGATCAACCTAACCACGACATAGTGCATATTTTAAAGACTAATTAAAGTGTCTTTAAATATGTTAAATGCAAAAAAAAAAAAAAAAGACAAAAAAATCAACTTTTTCTCTCTCTACGTTTTCTCTCTCTCTCCTCAAATCTCGGTCAAGATTCTGGCGTCTGTTTTTGATGCCTCACACACCAACGGAAAGCTCTAGACGAGCTGAGTCCAACGGTGTGCTGTGCCACCCCAAAACACAGCCGGAGTAAACCACACGCGTCGCCTGAAGTGGCAGAGAAACCTAAATTTTTTGACTAGATATCTTTGTCGTTCGACGTCTGATCGACATGATTCTTGTTCCTACGTGACCTCCACGACAAGAGAAACAAAACCCATCCATGGTTGCACCTTAATAGTCGTCGGATTGCTCCGCCCTTCAACCACTGTTGCCGTCACCGTTCCACTGTCGATTTCACCAACTCCTACGACGGTGATTGACACCTCCCATGTAACGCCCGCCTAATTTGATGTAACAGATAATGTTATGTTAATGACGACGTTAAATGTTATATTAATGACGATGATAAGTGTTATACTCATGATATGTTATGATATATGATAAATGGTGCTAACCATTTTATTCTAAGTGTTGTGACAGGTGACGCTCGCATGGAATTGATGTGCTCAAATGTTCATGTCATTTATGTTATGTGTTTAATTATATTTTATTGATAATTAAATGTTATGAATGATTTTTGGGAGTTAAGACAGATCAGCAGGCCGGACAATTTAGTTCGGCAGGCCGAAATGACGTTCTCAGAACGGAAAGCCGATGGTATATCATCGGTAGGCCAGACTTCTGAGATCGGCAGTCCAAACTTCTGAGATCGGCAGGCCGATGACAGCTGACAAGTAGTCAGCAGAAATTTTACAAAATTGTGATAAGGTGGAATTTATGATAAGGATGATTTATTCTGAATAAATAACATAATTATGAGATGATTTGTTTTATTTTGGTAATAAAACATTTGACTTTTCAATTATTTGAATTAATGGATAAGTTTTTTCCTGTTTTACAAAGGTAAAATATGGTATCTGAGTCAAAATATTCAACTACCCCTTAATTTCCTCCATTCCCACGATTTGTGCCTTGGATTAAATCAGAAAAATTCTGATTTATGTCAAAGAATGGGAGTTTCATTTTAACGTAACAAAATTTATTTTCTTTTAACGCTCTTCTTTTTCTCTCTCTCCCTATCACACACTCTCTCTCTCTCTCGATTTTTCTCTCTCTCATTCTCTCTTCTTATCACATTTCTCTTCCTATTCATCCTCTCAAATTTTTCCTCTATCATTATTATTTAAAATATCAAAATTTCTTTGGACTATTTCGAAGGAGATTAAGGAAGAATTCGTTTTAAGGTAAGAATTTATTTTTTTAGCATGTTTGAATTTTTCTTCTCTTCAAATTGACTGCCATATCTTCATCTATGAATTTTATTTTACTCTGAATTTTTAGTATAATAAATATACATGTGTTATGTGATTTTTCCCCCAAGTCTCACGTTATTTTGATTTTTCTATAAAAAGTTATGAATTTTCTTCTCACCACCACTCACTGTAAATAATTGCTGACTGTTTTTGTGCACATTTGAATGGTTATTGTTTTTGTTGTAAATGAATGTTGTTTTGCACGAAATTTGGTGAAGATGTATATATATATGCTATATATTAGACTGGAAATTTTGGTAATGAATTGATGAGTATTTCATGAGTTATGGAATTTTTAATAAACCTAGGTTATGTAACTGTTTAAAATGTAAGTTGGGAGATTCTTGATTATATAATATTTTTG
>CAMOHE010048079.1:48001-65623 GCA_946598075.1 Artocarpus hirsutus
AGAAATTATGTATTAAATTATTTATGCCTTAAAATAATTTATAAAAATTATTATGCATAATAGGCACATAAATCATAACATCTAAAATTTAGCTTCAAATAAATTTGAAATAATTCAAAACATACGCTCGAATTCAGAGTTAATATTAACACTAGACATGCTAAATAGTGAACATGTTTTATTCAAACATTTTTATAAAATCAAATATGTATGATATGCTTCTAAAATTTTTATGTGACATGCTTAACATATAAATATAAGCTAGAAAAATAATAAATCATACAAAACGCATTTAAAAATATGATTTATCATCTCATGAATTATATAGAGAATATCAGACAAACATTTATAACCACTAAATACTTGACAATTAACGAATTTTATCTTAAAATATAATAAGAATATAATGGTAAAAATTTACAGACATTATCAGCAATAACTCATATTTTTTCATAGCATCAAAAGACGCTTTTTGCCCCATAAAACGGACTCTACAAAATACAAATACAAATCTGCTAATAAACAAAATTTCATGAGCAGTGTTTAATTGAAAGCTCATAACCTTAAAAATATTTTAAACAAAAATTTTAAAAAAATCCCAGATATTCCTAACATATAAATACGCACATATCCAAAAAATCTCAACGAAATAAAATTATTTGATTTCAAAATATTACTAGCTATCTTACCGATAAACCAAAAACCCTAAAATTCTCTAATCACACTCCAACAATAAAAACTTATTTTCATGAAATTTCATGATATCATATGCACATAAATGCTTTCAACCATAAAATAACATTGTTATAATCAAAGTAATAAATAAAATAATTTATTTTTCATACAAACATACATGCTCAATTTTCTAACAAAGTTTGTCACAAAACAATATATATCAATCATAAAAATTCAAAACCATAAAAACCTTTAAACCATACCTTAAATTCTTATGTTTTCTTCAACAAATACTAAGACTTGCACACAAAATCCTCCAAAAGGAATTCCTTATGGTTTGGCTTGAAAGAATATAAGAGTAATGAATTCTTTGAGAGAAAAAATCTTGAAGAAAGCAAAATTCCAAACTAATGGCATGTGAGGTTTTGGGAAGAAAAGAAAACATAAAAGCATGGAGGAATATGAGAAAAGGGATAGGAATAATTTGTGTGCTTGAAGCCACATATTTATTGGTATAAGTAACCTTAGTTCTAGTCTAATTAAGTCTCTTTTTGTTTTTGTTTTTTTTTTTTTTGAGTGCAATCCTAATCTAATTAGGTTTCTCTCTTTTTTTTTTAATGAATGTAATCTTAATCTAATTAGGTTTCTTTTTTCTTTTTTTTTCTTTTTTCTCCTTACGTATTAATATATATAAATATATAAGTAACTTTGTTTTCCTTTTCTTTTTCCATTTTCTTTTTTTTTTCCTTTCACGGCTTCTGTCGTTGTTCTTTCTTTACGTTTCCTTAAACGTTTGTTAATATACATATATATATATATAATATATATAATATAAATATATTATATATAATATAAAATAAACATATAAATGAATAATATAATATAATATAAACATCATATAATTATAATATAATATAAATAATGTATTATAATATAAATATAATACATAATTATTTATACACGATGATAATGTTTGCTCCTATGACTCAAAAAATATTAATTTGTACATTATTCTTTTGAACACTTTATATAACCAAGTTTCTTAACACCATAATAAAAAATGTTGCACATGTAGTTATCATGACATCATAAATGTTATAAAAATAAGAAAATATGCATTAAAATTCATGTCATCATTAAAAATATAACTCTAGTGCATATATAACTCTAAAGCAATATAAAGTTTATAAATGTAGAGCAAGTTGAAAATATTTTTAAAAAAACAATACTTTAAGCTCATCATCATCTTTTTTACATGAACATCCCAAGCATGTCGATTGCACATGGTCGTCAACTATAACATTACTAAATAAAAAGTTAATTTACTTAACATAAATAATGATAGCACTTAAAATATCACATTCTAACTTTAAATTAACATAAGTGTCTATAGAAGAAAACGACGAGCGTTACAACTTTTCCCACCATATAAGAGTTTCGTCCTCAAAACTCAAAATAATTGTGAATAGTAGGCTTCACATAGCCTCTTCCTCTTTGTGGTTTTGCCATAAGACATTAACTAATGCAATTTCCTTATTTCTCAAAGTCTTGGTCCTATTCTCATGTCTTTTTTTTTTTCTCCATATAGCTTGTTTAATAACTCTATGACCAGAGAAATATCTTTATTCCCTAATATCTTCCTTTTCCATCCAAAGACGTAGTCAGCTTATCCTTGTAAATTATATTCCCTCAAACTTCTCATTCTTTCTTTTTGGGCAAAAGAACATGGACCAGTATGTACTTCCGTAGCATATGAACATGAACAATGTTGTGTAAAAATTCAGGGTCTTACATCCTTATCTGCTTCTAAGAGTTTCATCCTTGAAATATGTGTAATAATGAATATGTAGAAAATTTTTTTTATCCTTTTTCTTAACATTCTTTCTTTTCACATAAAAATTCCTTCAAAAATCATGTCTAATTAAAGTCATCATACATCCAACTTACAATACCATACACAATGTTTAAATTCTCTTCTTGCCTCTCTGTCTGTCATCCTTCATAGAAGTACAAATCAAGTGCAATATTAACTCTCTCTCTCTTTTGTTTATAGCTCACATTTCATGTATGTAAGCTTGTCTTTGATCACATGCCAAAAGAGACTTGTACTCTATGAACTTTTTACTTCAAAATATACAAATGATTCTAAAATATTTAGACTTAACTTCAAGATACAGAAAAAAATCTTGCATCCTAATAAATCTACTTGTACATCCTCTCATTCTTGAAATAACCAATCTCATTTGTAACGGAGGAAATGCACCATACTTGAAGCTTGACTTTCTTTTCTCCAAAAGTTACAATAGACTACTAGACATTGCTTTTTAAATATCGTGTATCACCATAAAAATTCTAGGCTTACTCTATCACCTCGTTCCATAATTTCCTCAATCCATAATTTCCTTAACCAAATCCTCAAAAAAAAAAATCTCATATTTAATCTTTGTTCTTCTGTATTAATAATTCTAGAATACACCATTGAAGTCTCTACTAATTTAAAGGTCATCCATAAAAAGAACTACTATGTATGATCTCTATCATATCGTGTTTGTAGCACCCGCCGATTTTCATGTAACGAAATATGTCAAGTTAGTGATGACGTTAAGTTATTACCTTATTGATTTATGATATTAATGGTACTAAACATTTTATTTTAAGTGTTATGACAGGTGACGGTCATGTGGAATCGATATGCTCAAGTGTTCATGCCATTTACGTTGTGTGTTTAATAATGATTTTGTAATAATTTAATGCTTTGATGAATTTTAGTGTGTTAGGGCAGATCGACAGGCCAAACCTTCAAGATCAGTAGGCCGAATTGTCCCTCAAAAATCGACAGGCCGATGGAATATTATCGGCAGGTCAAACTTCACGAATTCGACAGGCCGAAGTGAGACATTGGCAAGCTGATGACAGCTGACGAGCAGTCAGTAGAAATCCCCCAAAATTTGTGACATGGATGATTATGTGATTGGATAATGATTGTTGATTGATTGGCATATTTTTGGATTAATTTCCTTATTTTAGGAAATGAAAGGTTTGACTTTTGATTGATTAGATTCTTTGAAAGTTGAAATATGGTAAGTAGGAGCTAATTTCTTGACTTTCCCTAATTTCGCTCTAATTCCATGTGAAAATTGCCTTCAATTAGTCAGAATTTTTGTTAAAAAAAAAAAAAGGATAAGCCTCCTTTTGCACGTTATTCTTATTTTCACATTAACTCTCTCTCCCACGTTTTCTCTCTCTCACCCTCTTTCTTCTTCATGTTTTTCTCCTTCTTCTCCCTTTCAATTTCCTCTATTATTATTTGAAAGATATATTGAAATTTCATTGGGGTAAATTCAAGGAAGAATTGAAGAATATTGTTTTGAGTTAAGAGACTTTTCTCAGCAATTCTGAAATTTTGAACACCCTATAATCCGACTACTATATCTTTCTCTAAAAATTTTGTTTTGCTCTGAATTTTTAATATGCTATTCATGAATGTGTTGTGTGCTAACCCTCAAAATTTCACCTCAATTGGATTTTTTTACGCTGAGATATGAATTTTCTTCTCTCTGCCACTCATTGCTAATTAATGTTGATCAGTAACGTTATATTGTCTCTACGTTCCGACACCCATAACTCTGTCTACAAATTTCAGTTTGCTCTGAAATTTTAATATGATTTTCATGTATATGCTATGTATGTGATGTTGCTCTAAATTTCATGCCATTTGGTGTTGTGTAGGCTGATATATCAAATGTTCATGCTCTGCACCTCATAATGAATTGTTGCTAATTAGTTATGTTGCACTAAAATGTGGTTTTTGTTCAAAGGGCTAATATGCTTTGATTTTTACAAAATTTGGCAATTATATTCATGTATATCTTAAGCTTTGAACTAGAAAGTTTCATGGTAAAATGAAGTATATTTTATGTGTTATCAAATTTTCATTAGGGTTAGGTTTTAAGACTGCCTTATTAGTGGGTTGTTTGGACTTGTGTTGTGTGACATTTTTGTTTAACTAAATGAATTTATTTAGTGATGAAATTTTTTAGGGTACTGTGTTTATGTGTTATTTGGTTGTCATTTAAATTTTAGGGTCATAGTAAATTTTATTCTAATTAATGGAATATAAAAAATGTATGTAACTCACTGCCTGTCACAATGGAAGTTAATATTGTCTCTGCCTTCTAATGCATGTTTTGGGGATGTTTTGAATTTATTTAGAGATAATTTTTGGCTATAATGTAATTTTAACTGTCTAATATTTGAAGTATTTTTATGAAATTATTTTGGGATGTGGATAATTTATTAAATGAATGTTAATGAAGGCTGCTCACTGATTGCTACCATTGGCAGATTTTTGTGACATGAATTTTGTGACTTATTCTAAATACTAAATGGAATTTTTATGGCCAATGAAAAATCATGGTAATATGTCTATGTGTTAACTTTGTCCCTGCTAGGTTTGGTACTTGAATTGTACATGAATTATGAGTTATTGAGTTTTGAATACACAAAGGTCAGGCAGAAAATTATGTTTATGTATTTCTGAATTGGAGTTGTAGATATATTTTTGGAAATGGAAGATGTTATGTGTTGATGAATAATTCTTTGAAATAAATGTAAATTGTTATTTTAAATGAATGTATGACATGAACACAATAAAGAGCGAGCACATCGAGACCGCGGCAACGTCACCTACTAAATTAAGGTTAAGTAAGCTATACAAGTAAGTATATTCTCACCTGCAACATGATTAGTTTATGAAAAAGTTTGAAATCTATGTTCGTGATAGTTTTATGATGATTTCTCATGATGATTATACATGATGTATTATTTTGGAAGTTTTTAACGTATAAAAGTTTATGCATGTTTTGATGATAATGTTTTTCAAAGTATGAAAGTATAAATATGTATATATGTATCACCTAAATAAGTGTTGCACACCCAATGATATGTTATGTTATGATATGATATGATATGATATGATATGATGTCATGTTTGGTTTGGGATTAGCTGCCCCTCTCCTCTCATGACAGCGCGCCTATGATGATGATGTTATGATGTTACACTTAGGCCCTTAAAATAACATGAATTAAGTTTTATTATGGACAATGTAATGAAAGATATGTTCCTTATGAAATTGTGCTTAGTGCACTATTATGATGATGATGATGATGATGATGTTCATAAAATATTTTAAGTCGTGAGATATAAATGTACTTACTAAGCATTAGCTTATTTAATTTTATATCATGTTGCAGATAAGGGTAAGAAGGTTGTGGATTAGGCGGAGGGCATGGAAAGGTGTGTGAGCTAAGGACGATGAATTACAAATGGAAGACGCCAAGGAAGAAATTTTAAGAATTTATGAACTATGTTTTATTCTCAAAATATACTTATTTTCTGCACTTTAAGATATTGGAATTTGTTTTAAATTAAATTGGATTTTTGACAAATGATCAACCTGTCGACCATTACTGGTCGAACTGCCAATGTGTTGATCGGCCTGTCGATTACCTTATACCGGCCTACCGATCTTACTGATTTTGATATCATGTTTTGTAAAGCCTCGGACAGCCTGTCGATGGTTGAACATTGGTTTGCCGATCGAGATCCGCCTGCCGAACTATGTATGCAGATTTTAAAGATGTTTTAAAATAAAAGTTAATTCAATTTACAATGGTATTGGCAAATTATTTAATGGATGTTTATGATCAAGTAATTTATTATAATAGATTAAGTTATTAAATATTGGTATGTATATATATATATATAATAACAAAAATGTGTATGCATGGATTCTGGGTATGTTTTGCCAAATAAAGTTTTTATCATATAGTTTATTATTAAACTTAAAAGTATTAATGGATGAATGTTACGACATCTGTGACGTCCGTAAGGAGGGCATTACAGTGTTATGGACCATTCAATTTGCTAAAATATTATCATAAAAAATTTTCTCTCAAAATTAATCCTCACTAAGCCTCAAACATTCATGTAGTCAATCCTATTGATAACATGCACATTTTTAAAATATCCTTCATTAAAAAATTTAATATAGGGATCCCATATGTGACCTTACAAAATCCTTTTATTAACCTTGTATAATTCTCAAACTTATTCATTAAAAATACATAACTATTATTGCACTTATCTTGATCTAATATCATTCATCTACTCCTCCATAAACTTTTTCTCCAAGAAAAATAATATAATCACATAATTAACCTCTTGTCACAAAACTTCTTGATTATCAACTTTTCCTTGACACATAAACAAGAGGTAGAGATCGCTTCTTGCTACGAGCAATAAAAGTTTGGGTTTCATAGACTTGTAAGTAGTTAGGTTATAATCATAACAAATCTATTCTAAGATAATATACTAAAAGAGAAGAATATTGTACTTACTTGGAAGACTTGAAACTGAGGTGTGGTGATATGTATTGGAAACCAAAACTGCTCTGATACCATAATCTATAACACGCCCTTATGTGTGTCACAGGAGATGTTACTTTTATGTTAAACTTAATAATTATCGATAAGAAGTTCAAAACAATCAACAACACTCAAAGAAACATCCCAAAAAATACATGCATATATATATATATATATATATATTAAAACTACTTATCGAATTTAACTTTTCCTCCTCAGTTAACCTGTTTAGCAAATGCAAACTCACACATATAATGCAAGCACTCTTAACTTCTAATCAAACAACTAATTAAGATTAATTATGAATAAAAATTATTTAATCAATAACCTAAGAAACCAAAGATCTAAAATATAATTTATATTCAATAAAACATATATTCATAAAAACATATCACAAATAGAACAGAGTCTCAAATAAATAAAAATGTGGAACATAATATATAAAATTTTGTTTGACTTTAAATTCCTTTCATGACATAACTCTGTTTCCAATTCAACACATTTTGGCACACATGCCCCTCCTTGTCCTCCATCCTAGTCAACCTATATCTTATCTTCATCTGCAACATGATATAAAACTAAGTAAGCATAAGCTTAGTAAGTACTGATTTCTGTCTCACAACATAAAACATTTGATAAAAATCATTATATAGCATCCTAATCATAATCATAGTTGTGCATGAGGCACATGCTTATATAGAACATACATTTTCTTTTAGACTTTCATATTAAAACATTATTCATTTTATCTTTAGGGGCCCAAGCATTGCGCCATTAACATTATAGGTGCGCTATCATCAGAGGAGTGGGGTAGCTAGTCCCAAACCAAACATGACAAGTCCAAACCTTCGGGACATCATGAACATAAACATAGGGTTTGCAACACTTAATTAAGTGATATATATATATATATAAGCTTTCTTTAACATACCTTGTCATTGAAACATCTGTTAAACTTTCTTGTTGCAACAAGAGTTTTTATGAGAAGACAATATGTAAAAATAAACCTAAAAATCATCATAAAACATATTCTCAAATTTTTTTCGTAAACTTTTACCATGTTGCAGGTGAGAATGTACTACCTGCTTGCTTACTAAACCTTAAATCAAGTAACGTTACTACGGTTCTTGGTGTGCTCATCTTTTGGAGTGTCCACGTCAATCATTTATATAATATGTGAAATTAATATTCACCTTCACACTATAATTTTATATTATATTACATCATCGTATATCATTCTTAACAAAACAAAGCATCTTTAAGTCACAAACATGCTCTTAAAGTCAAGAAACATAAAGACAAAAACTTGACCTTTAATGAATTAGAGAAATTAATCTCAACTTATAAGATGAAAAAGTGTAAATATTATTCCATAACATAGCTAACATATACAAATATCACTCAAATTTTCTTCTCTTGAAAATATTAATCCAAAGTATCTTTTTTTATATTTTTAAAATATCAACAATGATTCATAATTTTTCACAGAATCAAAAGGCACCTTTTGCCCCATAAAATAGACACTACAAAATACAAATACAAATTTGCTAGCAAATAAAATTTCATGAGTAGTATTTGATTGAAAGCTCATAACTCTAAAAATATTTTGAACAAAAATTTATAAAAAATCCCAGGCATTCCTAACATATATATGTATACCTCATATCCAAAAAATGCAGCAAAATAAATTCATTTGATTTCAAAACATTACCGACCACCTTACTGACAAATCGAAAGCCCTAAAATTCTCTTATCACACTCCAACAACAAATGTTTATTTTCATGAAATTTCATGATATCATATGCACATAAATGCTTTCAACAATAAAATAGCATTGTTATAATCAAAGTAATAAATAAAATAATTTATTTTTTGTACAAACATACATGCTAAATTTTCTAACAAAGTTTGTCTCAAAAACAATATATATCAATCACAAAAATTCAAAACCATAAAAACCTTTAAACTATACCTTAAATTCTTTTGTTTTCTTCAACAACTATGAAGTTTTGCACACAAAATTCTCCAAAAAGAATTCCTTATACTTTAGCTTGAAAGAAAATAAGAGCAATGAATTCTTTGAGGGAGAAAATATTGAAGAAAACAAAATTCCAATCTAATGGCATGTGTGGTTTGGGGAAGAAAATAGAGCATAAAAGCATAGAGGAATATGAGAAAAGATGTAGGCAAGAAAAAAGGATAGGAATAATATGTGTGCTTGAAGCCACATATTTATAGGCATAAATAACCCTAGTCCTAGTTTGATTAGGTTTCTTTTTTTTTTTTTTTTTGAGTTTAATCCTAATCTAATTAGGTTTCCTTTTTTTTTTTAATGAATGTAATCCTAATCTAATTAGGTTTCTTTTTTCTTTTTCTTTTCTTTTTTTTCTCCTCCATGGCTACTAATTTCATATTAATATATATATAAATATATAAGTAACTTTTTTTCCTTTTCCTTTTCCACTTTCTTTTTTTTTCCTTCACGGCTTCTAGCCTTTTTTTTTTCTTTACGTTTCCTTAAATGTTTCTTAATATATAATGTTGGAAAGTCAAATACAATCCCACATTTGTGGGAGTATTAGTTGGCAGAAATAGTCTTAGTTTCCTTTTCTTATTTGTTCAGTTGCCTTATGTTAGGGAGTTTGTTTTTCCCTAATTTCTAGAATTTCCTCATTCCCATTAGTTTTCATATTTAGGATATTTGGTTATTGTTATCTATATATGAGTTGTAATCTCTGATTATGATGAATAAGAAAGAATCAACATTTTCTTCCTTTCTCTGTTTTATGGCATTAGAGCTAGTTGCTCCATTGGCATAAAAACACCATGTCCTCTATAGGGGAATCAATCGAGACACCAACTATTGTGAACCTCCATTGTCTATTAGTTCTAGTCATCTAGAAAATCCTTCTATACAAATAACCACACACAAACTCAATGGTAGTAATTTCAGAGAGTAGTACCAATCTATCTTGTTTGTGATTAAAGGCAAAGGAAAAATGAAATATCTTACTGGAGCAGTGCCTACACCAAACTTGGCTAATTACAGTGTTTAGGAGGCAGAAATGACGGCTTGGTTAATCAACCCAATGGAGCCGAAGATTGGATGCTTGTACCTATTTTACCAGACGACAAAGGAAGCATGGGATGCCATGAGGGAGATGTATTCAAATATGGAGAATATTTCACAAAGGTTTGAGGTTCGTTCCAAGATCCATAATACTAGACAGGGTACATTGTTTGTCATCGAATATTTTAACAACCTTTTTGAGCTATCGTAAGAAATAGATCTATTTCATAATATTTCTTAGAAACATCCTGACGATGGAGTTCAGTACAACAAGATGGTGGAGGATGATTGAACCTTTGATTTCTTATAAGGTCTAAATCAAGATCTCGATGATGTGTGGGGACGCATACTCGGCACGAAGCCTCTACCCTCATTAAAGGAGGCATTTGCTAAAGTCAGATGTTAGGAAACAAGAAGGAAGGTGATGTCTTCATCCTTACAAATCTCAATGATAGAGATAGTAGCCCAAGGATCTGCATTGGCCAAAAAATTATATCATGTTTATAAAATAGATAATAGCATCAATCATAGTATTTATATTCATATTATACATACACATAACATTCATAAACATACTATACATATACTTGCCATTCATACTTACATATCATAAAGTTGCTAAACATTTTTCTTTTGCTAGCAACTATTGCATATCATACTTTAAGTCATATTGTATTTATAATACATACAAAATCATATTTCATAACATTCATACATAAATCAATCATACTTTCATATCATTAAATTGCTAAACTCTCTTTTTTTTATTAGCAATTATTGCATATCATAGACCGTTGTTGAGATTGAGACCTTACTCACCTCTAGCAAGTCACATAACATGAAATTCTTCCTGTCAAAAGCTTCTATTGTTCATACATAAATCTTATTTTGTATACAATACGTATGCTTGTTTAATCATATGGCATGTCACACCACTAACCCCGTACTAGTACTATGCCTATCTATTCTTTTACGTCATCTCTAAGTCAGATATCAATGTCTTCATAATGGTCTAAGCTAGGAAATTCTTTCTAACAATGTGCTCATCCGTGCTTTGAAGTAATGTCTTGACATCCTCACCTTTGTGATAATTCTTTGAAGAAGATTTCTTTCTGTTGTCCTTTCCATATCTTGATTATGACTTCCTTTATTCTCATGGGAAAGTGTATGGTATTATCCATCAGCCTATGGAATCAGCTTTTAGTGAGGATCTACTTGTATGCTATATGAGGGGCGGCTTTAGCCATGGGTTGGCAATTAAGCTGTGAAGAACTTGCAGCTTCTTTTCTTTTTTGAGTGGAGCGGTCTTGATCATAGTACCCTAGCTAATCTTGCAGCTATTCTGTTATTATTTTAATTAATTAATTTTTTTGTAATATAATAGTTGAAAATGTTACATTAAAATTAATGAGATTTATTAGTCATTTCTGAAATCCAAAGGAGTTTTCATGGAATCTTTGGATCCTCTATAGACTGATCAATCAACCATTTTGATGGTTGTAACTCCAAATATTCTCACTTGATATTGTACTTTGAGTGACAACCATCTCAAAGCATCGATTCTAGCATTCGTGTGATTCTTTCGTCTGACCGGGAGCTAGAGGATGAACCATCATCGGCATTAGAGTAAATCCTATGTAGGAATGTGTAGCCTAGTCTAGTCCTATGTCCTCTTTTTCTACCAAAGACATGCTCAAAAATTCCCTCCTCGTTAAGCGTAGGTGCGATTGAAGAGGAAGTAGATTGTGGCATCCGAGTTTGTCTCTCTTGATCCATCGTATTCTACACAAATAATATTTTACATATGTTATAAATACAAAGAGTAATTTGAATAAGAGAAGATAGTATTGAAAATTTAAAATATTTACACAAGTCTATTGTGCTTAAGGGTTAACCTATGTCTTCCTGTGACGATGCACATTTTCCTTGTTATCTATGGCAGACATCAGCTATTAGGTCAACGTGTTGGCCTGTCCAACAATTTAAATGTGTTAGAATAATGCATTCTTTGATAGCTTTTAAGATTGCTTGTAATTAAATAAACTTACTAACCTTCTTGTCGCAATGTTGGGAGATGGATATCTGACCATGCAAACTTGATCACTTTTGGTTGCCACAATTGTTCTTATTTGTTGTTGAGTTTTTTTGCTTATTATAGTTTTTTACGTTAGCAATACTGAAGTTAATATATACATTGAATAACCAACTTAGCAAATATATAATTACTTGAAATTTCTCAGACTTGAACCTATCGCAGCAACGACCCAATGTTCTAGATTCCTGAGGTTCGAGGAGGGGGGGTTCGCTCTAATGTGTGCCTCATTTGCTGATCCTCCAAATACTTTGAAGTGTTCGTGGAGGTCACTCTTCTAGTCCTTTTAGCACTTGGATGCTTTCCTATCAACCATGCCATGGAGAATGCCGTCCAACCTTTGGCAATCCAGAGCAAACCAATCCTATAACATATTCAAGATCATGATAATTACTTTTATTATGTTCTATATAAATTATGTTCTATAAGGATGAAGTCGAATGAATACCAGTATACGCTGCTGAATTTGTCTCTAATGCTGGGCATTTGCATCTTTTGAAGCATCGTGGAATGGCTCACATGCATCCCGAGTATAAATGCCAATGGCACTTTCAAGCCATGACCTGAATTGCCCAAGAGCCTTCTAGGTACTACCAACCTCGTCAAATGTGACTGGAACCTTTCGGTACTTCTCTATATATGTTGCAATCTCATCATCCTTTGCCTTTCCTCGACCGGTACGACGACATGTTGCAACATCTAGTGCTGCAAACATCAAGTAGTATTTCAAATTAAAATTAGTTGACCAAATAAACTATACAAATTTGTAATTGGCCTGAAACATTTCTGACTAACAGCATGACAACACTCTATATGGGACGAGTGGAGGCTATGCTCCACCTGAAGAGCCAGCACATGTAGCAACTTATCTAGACATATCTAACTATTGACAAATAAAAGGTGAGATATCATAATTTAGTACTATAACAATTATATTCTATAAAAGGTTTACTATCATAATTTAGTACTATAAAAACAAGGGCAGCTATACATAATATTTATTCTTTGTCACTACTAATGTCTTGAATGTTTATTAAATTTTATGCAATCTTATCAACTTCTATGATAATTTTATTGTTCTTATTGTTTTTAAATAAAAATTGTTTGTTAATTTTCATAAGCAATAATATTACAATTATTTATCCATTTACAATGACCTATAATTTTAAATTCAATTTATTCTTTCATATCAATTAATTAAAACAATATATTAGTTAATTAATCCTTAACAATAATATTATAATTATTAAACTATGATATTGTTCATCAATTAATGATAATGTTTTATTACATTATTTTACCTTATATTTAATTAATTAATTAGTTCATTAACTGTTAATTTAGAATTTTCATTTCCTTATTTTTATTTTTTAATTTGTAATAAAAACTTTGAATGTGATATTTAAATGATTATTATTAATAACTTCAACATTTATTCTTTTAATTTTGTAATTACCATAATGCATTAAAAATAATTTTATACTCTATTAACTTAATTTTATTTTTAACCCAAACCACTTGAATAAACCAATTTGTTACTAATTTAAACATAACTACATAATTCCAAAAACAATCACAATCACAATTAATAATCCTAAACAACAATCACAATCCAAAAAATCTAAATATCAAATATCACAATTTTACAAATATCACAATCCTAAAAATCTAATTCTACAACAATCCACATTATAACAATCCTACATCATACCATTCTAAAAAAATTACTTCTAAAAAAATTACAATCACAATTTATAATTCAATAAAAATTCACAATCCAACTAACAAATTCACAATTCCAGAAATCCAATTAACAACATAATTCCAAAATTTCAAATACCAAAAAAATTTAAAACTTACATAATTGAAAACCCCTTAAGAACGGGGCTTAGAAAACGAGGATAGTAGCAAAAACTTCAATGTTGGATGGCTGGATAACAACAAAAAGCTCGAAAATCGAACTTGGAAAAATTTTGAGGATTTCCCAATTTAGGGAGATTTCTATGAATATTGTTTGATAATATGAATTTGGACAATACAAAACTCATGAATCTGTGTGTTTTTATAAGTTTGAGAGAGATTTGAGGTGGAATAGGGCAGAGAAAAGGAGAGAAATCAGAGAAGGAGAAGAAATCACTAGAAGTAATAGAGGAAGAGGACCTCTCGGGTTTGTTTATACTCAGAGCTTTTTACGACAACATTTTGTTGTCGCAAATAAGTTTAATGTCGTCGCAAAAGATATACAGAACGATGACTTCTCATTTAATCTTGGATAAGATGATTCTCGAACAACCATTTGTGATGACAAATGAAAATTGTTGTCACAAATAATATTAAATATAATGCCCTTTTCTATGCCAAAATTTTGGTGAAAAAGTAAAATTTTTACTTTTTACAACAACATATGTCATCATAAATAATCTCACTGCCATTATCAATGATAGTGGAGGATAGCTATAAACCATTCATATTTGCGACGAATATGTCGTCGCGAATAAAACCAAGTGAAGTTATTGTCGTCGCAAATTATCTCACTGCCATTGGGAATGACAGTGGAAGGCAGCTATAAACTATTAGTATTTGCGATGGCTATGTCGTTGCAAATAAAACCAGGCAATTGCCATATGTATAGAGTGTTATTTTGCAGTGACAATGTCATCACAAATAACTAAGTAATTGGCACGAGAAAGCTTCACGCCAAAAAGGGGTGGCACCAAAATAATAATTGCAATGACATATCGTCTCAAATACGAAAAGATATTTTCTTTCTTTTTTGCGATTGTATGTCGAAGCAAATAAGTATTAGATGCGACAACATGTCATTGCAAAAAACTATAATATTTACAACATTGTCGTTGCAAATGATATAATATTAAAGTCATCGCTATTAGCGCTGTTTGTAGTAGTGTGGAAAACATTTTAGAGAGGTTCACAGATTATGCTTAGCTCCAATTATAAATTATTTATGCAGGATCAATTTTTAGGTAATGACTATATCAATGGATGATTCAATTCTTTGAATTAATTATATTTATAATTTCAAAAGTATAGCTCTAAGTTTTTAGTGGAGTAACTTTGAAATTAGTAAATTAATTAAGATATTAATTAATTATTAATTTTATTAGAGGTTGAAATTATACTTCCATAGTCTCTTGTGCCATCTCTGTAATTTGGTATGAACTAATAGGATGTAAATCATTAACTATTAATGTACATTTTGGAATTAAATGATGTGGTTATTTAATTATTTAATATTGGATGGCATATTGTAGACGAGACCAACACTATGTGGTGCTTTGTACAAAAAAATCCATGTACTATGTTAACTTATTCTCCAAATTTCTTATTTTTGAAAAGTCAAATATTTCTAATTTTAAAATTTTTAGATTAGATTTTGTGAATTTTTTAATTAACAATGATGTTGCTTTTGTGAGCCCATTTGTCGCACACAGCCATTATACAATAAAGTATATAAAAGTGGGATTTTCATAAATGTGACTTTTTAAGACTTACTTTTTATAAATACCATACATGTTTATTTATGGCACAACTTATTATGTAATATAAATGATAGTATAGTATAACTTTTTCTATATGTGACATAAATAAAAATGGTCATTGCTGCTACTTCCAAGAGTGCATTTGATGCACTAACTTATTCTTAGTTTTTTAAATAAAAAATAAAACTTCAAAGATAAGTTTTCCATTTATTTAATTATTAATTTAGTTAAATTTAATTGGGAAAGTACTCACCCTACGCATCTATAAATAGATGTTTATAAAGAATCTTTTAGGCATTCCAATTCTTGTACTTAGTTTTACAAAGAAAGCCTGCATAGAAGTTCTCTCTATAGCCACCCCTTGCTCTCTTATGTATTGAGAATAGAGCATGCTTCTAAAACTGTGAGTGTGTATAATTCACTCCCAAACCCTTGATGCCCACATGTCCCTTCATACGATCCAAAGATTAGGCATGAAAGAGTTGTGAAATAAAATTAGAAGAAGAATTTTCTAGAAGACCAAGTAATCGGACGATGGTAAAATTATTAGTTTTTAATATATTAATTGTATAACTATACAATATGGCCAAAATTTTTATGAAATTTTTTGTTGTTCATAGTTCTACCACTTCCGTTATTTTCATTATCTTCGGTTTCAAAACCAACACTATTCATTAAATATTTTCAAAAATTGATATTTGCTACCATTAGTTTTGGAAAAGGGATATTTACTAAAATTTTCTTTTTTTTTTTAAGCAGTAGAAGAAAATAAGCATAAAATTGGGGTTTTTAATTAGTATTTAGATAGTGCATAGGAAAATATTTTTTACTATTTTTTATTTTTTTTCAGAAGTACTTTCAAACTTGTTTGATTAAATAAGTCAAATGTTTTTATTAATATAAAAATAAATTAATTTAAAAATATGGATGACATTCTAAATTTATTATTTTTAAATAAAAGGTTAAAAATAAAAATAAAGATCATTAGAACTTTTTTATAAGCATTAAATGGTTTACTTGTTCTAAAAGTGTTTATAAAAACCAATACATCAAAAGCGACTGTTTTGTTTTAAGCCATTTTAAACAGGCTTTATATCTTCTTGAACTTTTTTTTTTTGCCCTTCATCTGGCATGAAAAGATTGGGTGCCCCATAAAGTAAGTTCTTTTGTTTTCTTTTTATTTTTCTTTCCGAGAGGGACCAGCTATATGTAAAATTTAGTAATATTACAGAAAGGATAATGCTATCCATCACTCTTCAAAAATAATAATAATAATAATGTTATCCATCAGTTACTGTTAAACATTCCCAATCAACCAAATTTACATGTACATTTTGTTTTTTCATAAACGTAATAACAAAGAAAATATATCGAATTATTCTTCTATAAAAAGGCACAAACTCACTCATGTATGGTGAGCCAAACAGCTAGCTAGCCTCCTCAGTCCTCATCTTTGTTGGAAAATGAATCCAAAAAGTTCAAAATCTCCAAGAATATTCAACTCCAGCTCTCTTGTGGTACTTGTTCTAATATTATTGCTTCAACAAAGCCATCTCCACAATCTATTTCTTGTTGAGGCTATTACTAATGTAAGCCATGAATAATCATTAATTCTCTAATCAATAGACAAAATATTATACGTTCACATAAAAATACCTATATATATTTGTGTAATACGTTTGTTTGCAGGTTCACCTAGTGTACTTGGGAGAGAAGAAACATGATGATCCTGCAGCAACCAAAAAATCTCATTATAAGATGTTGTCTGACTTCTTAGGGAGGTATATATATATAAGAAAAATGATGCAGTCATTTTTATATTGCTACTTGTTTCTACAAATATTATATACGGACAATA
>CAMOHE010048080.1:0-14883 GCA_946598075.1 Artocarpus hirsutus
CTTAGGATAGTCTTAGAAAGGTTGCAAGACAATCATGGATTAGAAGGTGAACAAAGTTGGGTTCACTATCTACAATTAGCACATGGGTTATTGGGTGGTTTACTTAAGGTAGACGAGTGGTATACTGCCACTAGTAGATTTACTAGTTTCCAACCCGAGAATTGAAAAATTCATAGAAAATAAAATATAACTCCGATTTAGGCTCATGATAGCTCATTGGAAAGCTTAGGATGTCTACTTTTAAAATATGTAAACCAATTTACAAAATTCATTTTTATATAATCCCAGAATTTCAAGAAAGGCTACTGCCCATAGAGATAATACAATGTTTATGGAAGGTTAAGTTTCTCTTTAACCCAAATCATATTATTCTTGTTCAACATCTCAAAACCATTCTAAAATATACAGCATGCATTATATAATCATAATAAACATATTCACATGAGTTCAAAATCATCATCAAACCAAAATAAAGGTTGGTTGTCGGTTTCAACTTAGGACTCAAGTTTTTGTTCATAAATGTTCAAATATGTATGTTAACATAATTAGAAATTTGCATGAACTTGGAACACGAAAAACATGCATTAGACATGGAGAAAACACATACTAAAACCAAGTTTGAATTTAAGAAAACCTACCTCAAAACTCCTTTGAAAAACACCAAAGTTCGGGTTAAAAATCAAGCTTGTATTGACTCCAAACCGACTTCAAACGTGGCTGGAAATATAGTTGTCGTGGTTGCAAATAGAGCTTTATGCCATGTGTTTTTAGTTGGAAATTGAAGTGAGAAAGGAGAAAATAAGAAACTAAAAAAGAGAGTGGTGATGGGTGAATATATAGGCATCAAATTAATTGAGGAGCGGGATAGAATTAAATGAGTATTAAAAGAAAATGTTATCATGTCTCCCATGGAGACTTTTAGCAAATAATGTCAACATAATTGAGGGGACAAATGGGGTATGTTGTAGAAGAAGATGAAGGAGGCATTAAAAAAGGTAGTTGAGAAAACATATCGATGTCTCCTGGTAGTTGAGGTGAATTAATTCTATGTCTCCAAATGATAAGGATGCTATTTAATTGAGCATTAATGTAGCGGGACCAGGTTGGTAGAAATAAGTGATAGGTAGATTTAAAATATTTACTACGGAGACTTAATAAAAATGCTAAAGTGACATTTTATTCTTATGATTTTACAAAAAATCATACCCGTTAAAATAACGGGTGTTTCAAGTTCCGACTTCAATAGTAGACGACAGTGGCGCACTGGTTGATTGGTTCCCCTCCGCTGGCTATCTTCCTCTTCCGTCCTCCATTGATTCTTCTCTACTCTGTAAGTTTTTTTGTCTTCAAAGTTTAAAGTTTTTTTTTCTTTAGATTATAGTAGAATTTGTCTTTTCTTTGCATTAGGTTGTTGTATACTCTAATTGTTTATGAAATTCTTCTTTGAATCAGCCCTAATTGTAGTCTGTGTGATTATGTTGGTTTTACTAACCTTGGCATAACGCATGGATTTTCTACCCATTATTGCACATCTTTATGTGTTGTTTGCAAACAACCTATGACACCTGAGCCACTTGATGTAAAGCATTCTACATGGAGTGCAAGTAATTTTAGAGTTTTCATAACTTTAAATTAAGTGTCGGGTCCATTTGTGAAGTACCACTTTTATGACATTGTGTTTTAATCTTATCGTTTTTATGAGAAAATTTAAAACATACAATTTTTAAAAAATATAAAAACATAAATGATCACAAGTATTTTCTATTAGGGTTAGACAAACAAGTATTATTTTAGGGTATTTAGTCTTTTTGGCTAGAAAAAAGTAGTATAAATTAAAAAAAAAAGTAGTAAAACACAATAATAATAGTAAAGAAGTAGTGTGTCACCTAAATTACTTAGGAAGTGTCGTACTTTTATTAGTGAACATAAAAGGAAGCAACATCTTAAAACAATAGACCTAGAATTCTCATCCTTCCTCCCAGCTCCAAGTTTTTTTTTTTAATTATGACATTGAGTTTCTTGACCTTTCTTATGATTAGTCAATTCTAAACATTTCTAGATTGTGAACAAGAAAGAGATATAACTTAACAATACCTTGTCAACGTATTAAAGAAAACTAACTTTTTCCCTTGACAATTATGAGGTTTAAACGTGTACACATGTTATATAGTACCAGAAAAAGGTTTGAATTGTTGAGCATTTTAGAAAGAATATAAAAATAATATTGAACTCTTATTCCATTTTTAGATTTTCTTTATTTTTAACTTGAAAAGGACCTTTTTAATGTTTTTGCCTAAAGCCCTCAAATACTTGAGTCGGTACTACTGATGCGTTTACTCATGTATAATCGGAGTAGATAGGATTGGAATGGGTAGGGATTAGAGTGATGAATTGACGTCCAAATAAGTTGTTTACTCAGTTACAACATTTGAAATTAGAGTCATTCTAAATCCCATTCACATACTTACATATACTTAAAATTATATGAGATATTGTAAAGTTCTTTCAGGAAAATGTGTATTTGTAGCTTAAAATATTACTTAATTAACAGCACTTCACCTAAAAGATGAAAATATAATAAGAATAAGCATCAACATGTCCAGTAGGAAATACTATTACTCGCCTTTAGGTTTTAATAATTACCACATTAATACTTGCATGGTTAGTTAGTTCTCAATCATTATTCATTTTATGAGTTCATTGTGATTATATTTCGTGGATACCTTACGTCTATCATTATCGAGTTTCATACACACACACACACACACAAATATCATGACTCATTAATATCCCTAGGTATCCACATGTCAATAGAATCATTCAACTCATCGAAACCCAAATGGACGTGCTTTTCCACTCTCCAATCATTCCAAGAGTGGCGAGTGAGGGGACATCATGCTCCGGATCCTCACCAAATCATTTCTTGTGCAGTGCGATTTAAGAATTTCGATCCAAGGAAGTGTCATCACCTCCTATTTTACCTTTTAGGGTATTTGTACCCAATAATGTAACTGTCGCCCTCTTCATGTCTTACCATTTCTCTATAATCAATCATTACATATACAGTTAGTTTTTCTAATTATGCTTCTCAATTTATAACAACATGTGTCAAACCAATTTATTCTTCGTTGTATAATATAGGACGAGTTCACGTCATTGTCTCATAAGTGATATTCATATAATAACAGTTCAATATACATATATATCTTGCAATGTAAATAACCAATATTAATTTCATAAAAACCTCACAAAAGATGAGTAATAAATTCCCTATCTCCTTGCAATACATCCACTGATAATTTATAGCTTACAAAATCAAATTCGCCACATAAGCTCCAAATACGTCATTGTCCTAAAACGTATAAAAATAGTTATACTTAAATTTAAATCCTAATTTATAATTATGTCAGTTTACCATTTATTTTTATTAGTGTGCCATTATAATTAATATGCTAAAAATGGGAATATCAATTTTTTTCCAACTTTATTTTTGTAAATTATGAAATAAATATAGAAACAATAAAATAAAAATATACAGATTTTATTTTGGTACAAATTATGTTAAAATAGATTTTTAAAATAAATAAAATGATTTTAAAATATTTAGAAATAAAACAATTAAAAAGTTTGATATTCATTAAAATAAAATTATTTAAAATCACAAACTTTATAGAAAACTATTTATTATTTTTGAAACATAAGTTATCAAATAACTACTATTGTCCTAGTGGTTTGGTCTTCTTTATTTGTTCCTGAGGTTGGGGGTCCACATTTTACTTGAAACTTTAGAAAAATGACATGTTGTTTTCTTAAAATTCACTTGGAAAAATTCTGCCAGAGAATGGTCAAAATTAGACAAATGGGCCAAAAGTGAAATTATTGGCTCAATTCCGTTAACATTTAACGGATTTGATAATGAAAGGGCAAAAATAGAACAAATTAAATAGTTCAAATGTGTAATTTGTAACGTTTTAAAGTTAATAGGTTAAAATAAGACAATAAACATAGCTCAGAGGGTAAAAAATGAAATAAACCCCAAATAGAACCGTCCAAAAAACAACACGAAGAAGAAAAAGATGATGATGTGGGGATGCCCATTTTTACCGGAGACAGCACTCTGAATTTTTAAGCAAAAGTTAGTTGATTTTTAATAAATTAACTTCCGTTAATCGGCGGAATAAGGCAGTGAATGGTTCGAGAAGAATATGCAAGAACAGCGCCTTTCGACGGACGGTGACAATCTAAAACTATCATTTAACGCACTGTGCCAGCTTTGAATAGGATGAATTCTGAAAGAAAAAAAAAATTATTGGATGATAGAAAAGGGAGGATCTGAGAGAGCCGTCACATTTAAAACAATGGGCGTATTAATTAATAAAACCTATTAAATTAAACAAACATAATATTTTTTTAAAGGTTATACTTTTTTTTTTGTTATTGTTCAACCCAAGGAAACAGACGTCTTTTTAAAAATTTTTTTTTTGTTATTATCTGTGAACATAATTTGCCGGGTGTTTGACAAATACTGGGAACCGGTTTTTACCACAAACTTATTTATGAATAGTATAAAGTTTTTATATGTTACATTAATAATAAAAAAAATTACTACAATATAAAACTCTCATATTCTACATTAAAAATAATTCCCACCATTGATTTCTACCATCTTTTAAACACCCATTGATACCAGCTGGACTGACATGTAAATGCAATCCAAATACTTCACTCAGTAGTCATTTATTAAAAAGAAAGCAATATAATATTTGCTACGCCAAGTAGTCAGTATTGCAGTGCTTATTAATTATTATTATTATGGAAATTAATCTTCCCATTCGACCATTCCACTTGGGGCCAAAGTCAAACTCCACAAGAGCCATATATGATTGCTTACTCACACCGTCAACAGACATATTCTATCGTTTTTCGTTATATTTTTTCTACGTAACTGTATGCATATAGGGGAAGTATTATATGTACATATCATTACATATACGTTTGTGTATATAATATACAAATACGGAAACAAAAGACACTAATTATATAACAGAAAGATTACGAATTTTATCGGTTATTATTATTATTTTTTATATAATAAAAAATAAAAGAGTCATGTTAACTGTGCATAATTACTTGAAAGAAATCCACAATAAAAATTATTTCAAATGTTAGTTTGTTAATTGAAGCCTCTTATTTTTTTTAAACTTCATAGGCCATCCATTATCCAGCTACACATTGTTTCGATTTCAATAATAAATATTAAAAAGTAATAATATTTCTTTTGAATTTAAGTTTAACTCAAACAACCAGATTGAAAATAGAATGTTACTAATTACTAGGCACTTATAAAGTAGTATTTATCCCAAGCAGGAATAGATAGTGAATAATTTGCCATTTTTTTAAAGGTAAGCTCTGCAATATCCTTTTCTATTTTTTAAAAAAGAAAAGAAAACTCGATATTGTTAAAATGATACCTAGTTAATAATTTTCAAAATTTGAAGAAGTGATCCTTTGAAAAGAGAATAAAAATGATGTTGATATGATTTGGGAAATTCAAAAATTGTATCGATTTATTTGAAACAAACAATGCCCTCGTTTAAAAAACTGTGTTTATTGGATGGAACATTAGGTCTTATCAACACATAATTCACGAAATGTTAATTTAAGTTTTTTATTTTTTCTCCTATAATGTGAATTAAGTTGTCAATCTAATATTCTAATTCATTGTTTTTTAAATGATAGGCTTAATGGTTCAACTAAATAGAGAGCATTGTTAACACGGCGTTAAATTAAATCATGTCAGTGCCAATAATAAAAAATTTAATTACAATAAGAATATAACATTAATTATTTTTTAGTTCATGCTTATTTTTCTCTCTTTTATTTAGGAAATCATTCTTATTATTATTTTTATTTTTTTTTTCGTAATTTGAACATAAATAAAGAGAAGATAAACTGGTTTTAAAAAAAAAAGAAAAAGAAAATCATCCGTCACAAAATCGATAAAGCCCGGTCTTTTTGTAAAATTACTCTTTGTATATAAAGCAAGCTTGGCCCCTTCTCTAAAAAGGGTTCAGAAGAACGCAGCGAAGGACAAAGCCAGAGAGAGAGAGAGATAGCGGGCGGTTAAGTTTGCTCCTCCTGCGAGATCTGTCTTTAATCGCCCAAAAATCCAGGCATTTTATAAAGCACAAACCCTAAATAAATTCCTCTCTCGCCAGCCAAAATTTAATTTTCTTTTGGGTTTTGTTTCGTTCTCTTCTAGTTTCCCTAATTAATTAGTTGATTAATTAATTACATTTTTTTGGTTTTTTATTTTTGTCTATCTAGTTCTGTTTCTTTTATACCGATCAAAAAAACTTTTTTTGTTTCTCCGAACTCAAAACCCTAATTTTTGGCGATGGGTTCGGCTGCCGATCCTTCCTCTACCTCCTCTTCCAACCACCACTCTCCCGAATTACCCGCCGACGGCGGCGTCGAAGGTTCTCCCTTAAGGCGAGGCAATCTCTCTTCTCTGTGGGCCCACGTGGTCCGCGGCGGCGAGCTGGAATCAATCTCTGCCGTTCATCAATCCCCGCCGTCCTCGTCCTCATCGCTCTCCTCGCTGGCCCCGTCCGTATCGGAGCAAACCCCTTTTTCCGATTGCTCCCCTTCCAAGGCGGCTCCGGCTCCTTCTTTGCCGCCGCCGCCGCCGCCGATGATGAATAATTCCTCAGCCGCCGAGAACTCCAACGGTAATAGCAGCGGCATTGCCGTCAAGCCGAAGAAGCCGGCTTGGAACAAGCCCTCAAACGGCGTTGCCGAGGTTGGTTCTGTAATGGGTGCTGTTTCTTGGCCTGCTCTCTCTGAGTCCGCTAGGGCTTCACCGAAACAGTCTGCTGATTCATCGTCCAAGCCTCTCGCTGATGGATCGACCTCCACTTCTCAGGTTTTCAATTTTGATCCTCTTTTCCCCTTTGTTTATTTTTATTTCCTATTTGTTAATGAATATAATACCAACAGTAAATTACTGACTTTTAGGCTTCGTGAGCGTTGGTTTGCGATGCGATGATGAAAAGCTATAAAATTGATGATTTTAGATTGAGAAATATAGTTAAGGATGCAATTTGTTCATCGTGATTTGATGTGAATTTTCTAATTTTACATGAATGTATGATCTTTTTATGTTTGATGATAGGGACCCATTAAAACACATTCACCCAAGAAACAAGTTAATTCTAATGCAAACCCTAACTCGACCCATAACCATCCCTTGCAATCTCGGCAAAGATCGATGAAACGTGGCGGCGGTGGGGGCGCGGGGGGGGGGGCGGCTCATAGCAACTTTGCACACCCTCCGCCGCCGCCACCTCCGCCGCCGCCACCACCGTTCCCTATCTATCCTTTGCCGGCAAATACTTATGGGAGTCTAATGCCGGCAATACCTGAGCCTTCTCCAAGAGACCCACTCTTTCGCAGACCTGTACCGGGGCCAGGGTTTATGTCTCAACCGCAGCTTCCTGTAAATGATCACCGGAATTCCTCCCGTAGAGGGAACTTTGCTCACCACCCTCCTGGAGATGGTCCCTACCACAACAATTACGGTGGTAGGCGTGACCAAGACCGTGGAAATTTTGGCAATGGTAGAGATGCTCCCATGCCACCACTAAGAGGTCCTCCTCCTCCTCCGAGGGGCTTTTTGAGGCCTGCACTGCCGCCCAATGCTGCTGCATTTATTGCACCTCCACATGCTAGACCCTTCCCTAACCATATGGTTTACCCAGGTGAATATGCTTTTTTCTGTAAGAGTGTTTGTTCCTGTTAGGGGAATATGAGTTAACGTTGCTATTACTTTGCAGACATTGTCTATTTTCCCTTTCCTTTCGATCCCACCAGAGGTGGAACCTTCATTGGTCCTTCGGTTTCTTCAATGTTTGGTCCTCCTGCAGAACTTTCGCTATCTACTTTGTTAGTTAACCAGATAGATTATTATTTCAGGTAATTGTTTCTTGCCTTTTGGTCATTCCTTCATAGCTATATTTAATTATTCTGTCTAGTAGTTTGGAGTTTCTAGACTTGACTCTAGTTTACCCATGTTGCAGTGATGCTAATTTGGTAAAAGACGAATTTTTAAGATCAAATATGGATGATCAAGGCTGGGTTCCAATATCTTTAATAGCAAGCTTTCCTCGAGTAAGTTACATATGGACGGCTAAGCTTGCCTTTTCTCTTTTTGATGGTAACAATGACAGCATAATCTCAATTTGTTGTCTCTATGTGATTACATGTGTATTTTTTCTTGATTACTCTTGGACTTGTCGGTAAAGGTAAGCTTTTAAAAGCTGTCTTCAGGCATTCAATCACATAACATAATTGTTTGTGGTCATGACTGAATCAGAGAAATAAATGGACCTTAGCAGTCTGACATATTGTGATGTTAAAGCTTGTCATGCCAAAGAATTATGGAAGTGGAACTATTAAAATGAATATTTAATGGTTTTAATATGAATAAAGATTCAGTTGGTACTGTTGCTCAATACAAAGACTGAAAAATACTTAGATTGGTAAAGTGTATTGAACTATTCACTTATCATGAAAAGCCTTTTAAGAACTTCGGAGATATCTGCAGAGTTTTCCAATTGCCATTTAATTTCTTCTGTATGATTTTGATCATTCTTTGGGATTAACGATGCAAGTTATTTGGGGATCTGATTTCTGAATTTCTTGAGGAAAGAAGTTCTTTCTCTTATGCATCAGTGGCACACTCTGGTTGTTTTCCTTTGAAATTATTATTATTTTTGTACTGTTTTCATATGTTTTTGCTTTGATGCTTTCAATCATAACTTGAATTAAAATCTAAGGGAATTTTGTGCTGAGGACTGCACCTTAATATAAAGTAGAATATATTTGGCAAACGTTCCAGACTGTAGGCATCAAATATCTGAATGTCATTTGTGTATATCGTATATGTCAATCTGCATATTGTGTATGCCCTTGGTGCCTGGAAGAAGGAAGGGCTTTTGGCAAGGAGCTAACCTCATCAACTCCATCTGTGTCTGGCTTGTTTGGTGGTTTATATGTCATTTGATATGGGCACCTGAATCTTGATTGTCTGTGTATGGCACTTGTTCTTTCTGATCCGAGGACTCCTCTTTCCTTGTGATCGATTTTGTAACTGTGGTGGTTGACTCATAACATTACTGAGAAATCGTTAGTGAACATCTGCTTCTCATATCACATAGACTTTTCCTTTTGCTTTGTTGCTCCATTATTGCAGGTTAAAGGTCTGACACCAAACGTCCAATTAATATTGAGTTCATTGAGAGCTTCTTCTTTAGTGGAAGTACAGGTATATTTCCTTCTGTCAGATTGCCACCATATCCTGTGGTTTCCCATAATACATTTGTGGAAACATGGATTTTGCTTAATTTGGCACTGATATCTGTTTAGTTATTCGTTGACTTACAAATAGGAATCTATATACCTCCCCCTAGACCCCAACCCCACCCCTCTCTCTCCACACACACACTCTTCAAAAAAAAAAAAAGAGTTTCAAGGAGTTCCCAAGTTATTTGTTATGTATTGCTTGTCTAACTCTACCACTGAGGTTGCTGCAGGATGACAAGGTTAGAAGACGCACTGATTGGAAGAAATGGGTGCCAACTTCCACTAGACTATCCACAGAGCAAGGCTCACTTTCCCGTGGTAATTCAAGTCAGAATTTGCTGGCAGCATCTCTTCAAAAGGTCACACTGGAGGAAGTGGCTCCCAGTCAAAATAGCATATCAGGCAAAGCAGATCATAACTCTGAAGATCATCCGGACCAACATTCAACTGAATCCACTGGCCAGTCACAACTTGCCAATGGAGAGGTTACTCAAAACACGCATTAAATTTTAAATTATGCCAACACAATAATGTCAAATAGTGTTTATACATTCAGAGAGTTTGATGGAAGAATTGGTGGGGCTACACCTTTTTTTCATTTTCTGAAGCAGTGAAGGATGAGGCTTAGCCAGAGAGACGAAATAAAAATAACTTGAAGTATAAAAAAAGAGGAGAGCGAGGCAGACAGAACTTAGATTGTTTATCCTGTCAAGGCAGAATTTTGAGGTGTTATTGAGGGTTTTTTTTTTTTTTGAAGACAGGGTTTTATTGAGTTGTATAGTTTGGCTTTTGGTGTGGATGATTATTTTTTTGGTACTATTTTGGTGGCATGATTTTTGGTACCCAAGTTTGAGTTGCTCATTAGTTAGGCGTTCGGAGGGGCCGTCCGAAGGGCTCTTAATAGGACGTGTCAATTGAATTATGCATGGTATTTTTGTGCTTGTTTGCTAAGCCATTTCTCATTTCTTTGCTAGCGTTGTTTTTCAAGTTTTGTCGTTTCTCTTTGATTGTTTTAGATGTAGGTCTATTACACATGTTGGCAACAAGTAACTACATGTTTATCCCAGCGTGGTATCTACGCTGATTGGCAGCCTGGATTATCGGCCTGATATTTATGAGCACGTGCTCATACAATTTATAGCACATGTTTTTTAAGGGCCTATTTTGGAAAACAATCCTAAAAAGGCTTCTCTTTTCACAAAAGAAAAATTTTCATTATTTACACTCTATTTGTAATCCTCGTAAAAGACATCTTGTGTTCTGTTGGGCTTCTGTATAGGGGCAAATATTTTGACAGCAGCTATTTTGAGCTCCATCTGAAAATGCAGGATTGTTTTCACAAGTGGCCTTTGAACTTGTATATAATCGGTTCGCAACTTTTTGCTTTACGCAGCGAGTCTAGATTTTTGTTGTTATGTCATTGGCCCCTTAGTTAGAAATTCTTCCAAAAATGGACGGAATTGCCTCACTTGTTAGTCATATGAATTAGTTTACAAACTATTCTTTGTTTTTAGGCTGCTCTTCGGAAACCAAGAAAAAAAAAGAAAAAAAAGAAACGTCATCTTCTTTGAGCCCTAACTTTAATTTTATCATATTCCTTCCTTGCATTTTATAATTAAATACCGAAAACAAAAGAACATAAAAACAAAAATCCAATCCAAAACTATTAGTCTGTTTGGTAAATGGATTCAAATTAATGATTTAATTTGAGTTAGTGAATTGAATTGTTATTTGAATTAACGTTTGAATGTGCATTTAAGTTTTAATTAAAGTATAAAATAAAATTTAAATTTGTGTTTGGAGAGGTAATAAAGATAGTTTTTGATTTATTAATAAATCTAATAAAATCTTAATGTTAATAATCTTAAAAAATATACAATATGAATCTTGATATACTCTCTTTTTCATTAAGAACATAGAGAAAAAATAACCATTTTAATTAGATGTCAAATGAAGACGTTATGATTTTTTTTCTCAAATATAAGAGAGAATTTTAGTTTTTATGGTAACAAAGATATCCGAGCATCAAAAGTTCAAGAGGGGATAAGAACTTTGAAAACTTAGATTCTTGATACTCAAATGATTCAAATTTTAGAGGAAACAAACACGTATTTGAAAGATTTTTGATATTCGAATTTAAATTTAAGTTTATTAAGTTAAAAAAAAAAGAAAGTATGAAACACTTTTTTTTAGTAATATTTTTATTTCATTTATTTAGACAATGGGCCCAAAAGAAAAAATGATTTTAAAGTCACCCTCATGTGACTGACATATGACAAATGGTCATTCACAAACTTGCAACGGAAGGACCAGCAATGTGACGTAAACAAAGATTGTGATAATGTGTTGTGTATAGTTTGGTGTTTGAACAAAGCTTCAAATAATTGGTTTAAACTGTGAATGATATAAAGTTTTTATATGTTACGATAAAAAATTACAATGTAAAAATTTTATATGTTATGATTTTTAAATCTAAACTGATGATTTAAACTACTCCAAACACCTTATAAAAGTTAGGGACCAATCTAGTATTAGGTGTATGTTTCAAGGACCAATATATAAATAACCCCAAAATGCTAAAGCACTTCTTCTATTTAAAAAAATAATAATAAAAGACACAAACAACTTTTTTTTAAAAATCTTTTTATCAATTGTTAGTATGATTTTTTTATAATTTTTTTCTTTAAAAAATGATGTTAAACCTGATTGAATGGGAGCCCAACTCTCTACATAGAGGTGGGCATCAGCCGTGAGTAGGGCCGATAATTTTAGACACGGTACGATGACAAGATATGAAAATGACACAAGATAAACAGGTTTGGACCGCACGTTTATTAATTGTGCCATAAATGGGTTGGCACGAATAACACAAAAAAAAAAGACTAGATTCATACTAACACGCGAAACACGCCTTAACACGTTTAATTAAACGGGCCGTAAACGTGTTGACACGGCATGACACGATCCGCCCATTTATAGCACATTTAAACTTAAAAATAAAAATATTTGAAATATTCATAGTGGTTAGTATTAATTAGATATTGTGTTTTTATTAATTTTCTTCGTTGGCTTTTTTTAAATTTTTAGTTAATTGGGTCATAAACGTGTTATTATCGTGTCAACCCGTCACGACACGTTTAATAATTGTGTTAATCATGTCGTGTCGTGTTACGTGTGTCATAGGCGTGTCGTATTCGTATTTGTATTTTTGACATGTTTATTAATCATGTCATGTTTGTGTTCAAATTAAACGTGTCGTGTTGTAAATATACCGACATAAACATGACACAAATACAATTATTGTTACCTCTAATCACGAGTCCCAACTCTGCAACAGTGGGACCTTCGGGTGGGGCCTACCTCCGTGTGAAAAGGATGGGCTCTTACCTCATCGGGTTTGTTTAAAACAGCTCTTTTTCTTTGCTACAGATTTTGGTTAGTCTGACAAGAAGGTTGCACTCCTTTTTTTTCTAGAGAAATTTATGGCAGGAACAGGGTTTTTTGACACAACTTCAAATTATAATCATAAATTAAATAAAGTGTAAAAATAATTTAAGGAAACAATTATTGGTAGATAAACTATCAAACTTGAGAATGATTTGACAGTAAAAAATTGTGACCAACTACTGAGGTTTCACACACTTCTCAAGAATTCTTTCTTTTTTCCAACTTGATATCTGTTCCCAAAGAAAATGAATGTCTGGGTCTGGAGATGCAAGCTAAGCTGTCCAAATGGGGTAAACAATTAAACTAGGCATACAGTTTCTCCATTTCCTTTTGACTCTGCAATTTCATAGGAGCGTCTATTTCTTATATGTACAAATATTATCTTTTAATAGAGTATAGAAATCTTTGACAGAGTATGAAAAACAATATTTTATTGGAAGGATAATTTTTAACCGTTGATTTTTAAATTTCATTTCTTTTTCATATTTTACTCAAAATGATGTGATTTGACACGGCTGAAAAATTTCACTTGGTTAATGATTTAATCTCATGTTTTTTCCTACTCGATTAATGATTTAATCTTATGGTTAAAAAATATCATGTGGATAAAATACTTTTTCCATACTTTATGTGAGTATTCTAATAGTGTTAGGACAATTTGAGTTCAAATAAAAATTATTATTAGGTAAAAACTTTATATTATAACATAGATAAAGTCTTTGGCAAGTGTAGTTAAAACTATTTTTTTAGTCATCAAATAGTATTGTAAAACCCTTACATACTACAGTAAAAAGCAAAAATTTATTACAATATAAAGCTCTCATATACTGAACGTTTTAAACTAAAAAATTGATTTTAATTATACTTGTCAAATATCTTATTATTTTATATGATAACATATAAAAATTTTACACCGATTAATATTGACAGAAAGTAATTTAGATCACTTTCTCAGTTATAAACAATATAAAACCTTTTTTTATTATAATAACAATAAAAAAATTTTATAATATTAAATTTTTATATATTATAATAAAAATAAATTTAATTAATAGTTTTAACTATTTAGTTAAACACCCTGTATGTTTGAAAAAGGGAAAGCTACTATTTTCTTTTCTAGCCTATAAGAATTTCCTAACTAGATTGCTTTTCCGGTCTTTTTTTAGCCTCTGTGTGTGTATACATATATATATATTTGGCGCTAAATTTGTCATGTGTTACTTGTGCCATCTAACCAGAGGTTTTTTACTTCATATGCTCCTGATGCTCTGGCATTGGCAGCATTTTGAAGGGACATTACGGTGATGACGACCTGAAAATCTAAATTCATGTGCCTGCGATGGTGAAATAGTCAGAAGACACGTTGACATCTAGTCAAGTGACTGACAGATACAATGCGTACTTTAATCATAAACTACAAATGCTTGGCATTGAATTAAAACCAAAAAAACCTTTGGATGACATAATATAAATTTTTTATACATTACTCTTAAATAAAAAATATGTTGTAATCTTATATACTGTAATATTTTAAATTAATTAGTTTCAACTAATTTTTTTAAATATTTGTGTTATTTTGTCTAATGTTGAACCTCTTTTTATACATGCTTGGGGAATAGAAGGGAATTTATATTTAAAAAACTAAAGTTTGTAAAGAAAAACAAAAATATGAAAGATTTTTCCTAAAAAGATCTTTCAAATGGTAGGTTCTTTTTTTTTTTTTTTTTTTTTTGGGGTGGTAGGTGAAGTTTAATTTTGGGTAGTTAGGCTTAAATGGGCTCACACGTTCAAACAGACTAATAATACCCATCAACCAAATGCCTATCCGGGAATTCTTTTCTTCGATTGGATCCAAAATTACCGCAGTTGCAAAATTGTTTGGAAATTAGACGGTAAACCGCTTATGGAGCTTGATGGGAGCTGAAATTAATTAAATAGTAGAAGGACCATTTATCGGTTTGGTTAATAAACACATTCCAACTCTTTTTTTCCCAACCAAAAAATGGTTTGGTGGTGTTCTCCACCTGCGCCCAACGCCTTTAAAGAAACACATTCCAACTTTCTTGTTCGGCT
>CAMOHE010048080.1:14929-42036 GCA_946598075.1 Artocarpus hirsutus
AATAGAAGGGAATTTATATTTAAAAAACTAAAGTTTGTAAAGAAAAACAAAAATATGAAAGATTTTTCCTAAAAAGATCTTTCAAATGGTAGGTTCTTTTTTTTTTTTTTTTTTTTTTTGGGTGGTAGGTGAAGTTTAATTTTGGGTAGTTAGGCTTAAATGGGCTCACACGTTCAAACAGACTAATAATACCCATCAACCAAATGCCTATCCGGGAATTCTTTTCTTCGATTGGATCCAAAATTACCGCAGTTGCAAAATTGTTTGGAAATTAGACGGTAAACCGCTTATGGAGCTTGATGGGAGCTGAAATTAATTAAATAGTAGAAGGACCATTTATCGGTTTGGTTAATAAACACATTCCAACTCTTTTTTTCCCAACCAAAAAATGGTTTGGTGGTGTTCTCCACCTGCGCCCAACGCCTTTAAAGAAACACATTCCAACTTTCTTGTTCGGCTTAACATGGTGTCTTAGAACTATTAAGGTGTTTGGATAAGTATGTTAAAACCAACTTTTTAGTTAAAAAATAGTATAAAACTCTCACATGTTATAATAAAAGATAAAAAATTATTATAATAAAAAATTTTTATGTATTATAATATTTTTAAACTAAAAATTATTTTTAATCGACTTTATCAAACACACTGTATATTTGCCAAAAGGACCTGGAACACGCCATTTTTGCTAGAAATTTGCAAATTTAAAAATTGGGGGACACAATTGCAAAAGATGTGGATGCCACGATAGTGGACAAATGGGGTTATATATAGGGACCATTTCAGGGTTGTTGATGCTTTTTTTTTTTTAATATAATTAAAACTTGAGCATGATTGACGCAGGTCAGCCAGGGATAGACTTCTTGTTTTTTTTTCCTCTTTATTTTAAGACCCTGGATTCGCAAGTCCACTCTTTCTATTTCTCCCTCTAAAACCCCGATCTCTCTCTCTCTCTTGCGTTGAGCTCGAAGTCTTCTTCTGCCTTAAAATCCATGGAAGAAGTGTGGAACGACATCAACCTTTCCTCTCTCCACCATCACCGTTCATCTTCCAACACCACCACAGCCCAAAACTTCCATCTCCAAGATTTCTTCTCCAAACCTTCCCTTTCATACAAAGACCCAACACGACCAAAGAACGTGTCGTCCAGCGGACACGCCATTTTTCTCGGACTCGGTTCTCTGCCAAAACGACCGTCGTATGCCACCACTACTACCACTTCTCCTGCCTGCTTGAGCTTGAATTCAGAGTCCGAGTTGGGTTTCAGATTCCTAGAAACTAGAGCTCCTCTTGTCAAAAACCCAGCTTTGGATTCTCCACCTGCTTATAACAAGAGAAGGGTCCAACAAAATGACGAGGATTTTAGCGATCTGAAACACAAGCGCCTGATGAAGAACAGAGAGTCGGCTGCTCGGTCAAGAGCCAGAAAACAGGAACTTTCTCTCTTTTGTATAGTTTTTTGTTTTTTGAGGAAAAAAATGTTAAAAGTTTCTTTTTCTTTTTTGTTTTTTGGCTTCTAAAGTTGGTTCAAAATTTAAATCTTGCAGGCTTATACAAATGAGTTAGAACATGAAGTTGCTCGTTTGCGGAAAGAAAATGCTAGGCTCAGAAACCAACTAACAGAGGTATTTCTACTACTTACTAATTAACTTAATTTAAAGCCTTGAATTTGGTAAATGGAATTAGTCCGAGAGATTTTTTTTTTTTTATAATAATCTTATGATCTTTTCTTTTGTTTGGTGGTTTTAACGTTTGCAGTTCTCGTTGGCAGCCCCCACGGATGTTCCAAAAAGGCGTACTTTGTGTAGAACCTTAACAGCCCCATTTTGAGTAGTTAGAGAGAAGAAAGACACCAATATCTCTATAGATGCTTAGATGAACGGCATTCTGCTCTCTCTCTCTCTTGCTTTTTTTGTTTTTTTAGTTTGTTCTCCCTTGGATTGGCAGGTGACTTGCAAAACAGTTTCACTTGAAGAAAAGACAAATGGTCACAAAAGGTATCCAAGTTGGTTGGTACTCTAGCAGGTGTGATGTTTTTTTTGCCTTCATTACTTACATCTCCTTATTCGCTTGGCCTGTCGGTTTCTTTCCATTTTGTCTGTTTCCTTGTCGCTTTTTGTTGGCCAATGAGGAGACTTGGTAAAGTTGCAACTTGCAAGGTAAAGTGTTGAGAGGGAAAGAGAGAGTTACATGCTTTAAGACTAGGAGATTAGGAGATGAATCTATGAGACTTGTTTGGTAGATACATACACTTTATGATATATATACATATTCTTTTTAGTCACTCTTATTTTCTGTCGAAGTAGAGGGAAAAAAGCCACTTGCATCTTTTGTCCCCTTGTCCCTCGAAGCTTGGTTTTGCCGTTATAAAGCAATTGTTTTTGTCTATCAACATAACATAAGCGCCATTTGGCGCTTCAAATCCGTTGTTCTTGCAGTGGGGCAAAGTTGCATGTTTCCCTTTATGAATTATTCTTTTTTTTTTTCGATTTATTTTTGTATTTCCAACGGAAAAATGTTTTTTTTTTGTTTAATTATGCATGGGGACCTATTTATCATAGTTCTAAACTTCTAATTAATAAAATTGTTGTTGTTCCCTGAGGTTGAGACAAGGTTTATGAATGAGACATTTAAACATTAAATTTAGCCTTTTTTGGTTTAAATCGATTCCAAAATGATAAAGTAAACAAGGTCTCTAAGTCTGTAAAATATAATGATAAAACTCTGCCTCTATGTCTTGATCATTAGAAAAAAAAAAAAAAAAAAAAGGCCCCAGTGAGTTGACATGAAATTATTAATTTTTTTTTCCTTTTTCTTGTGATGGAATTTTGAAATTTTATAATGGTGACAATTGGAATGACATAAAGATATCTACAATTATATGAATCCCACCCATTTGTATCAGGAGGATAAATCAAGGAGAGGCTAGTGTACCACAAATCAGCTGGAATGGTCATACATTACCAACTTTTTGGAGAACACTATAGATCAAGAAACTAATAGGCTGACTTGTATTATTATCTACTGAATGATCAGCTATAATTTGAAAAAAAAAAAAAACCGAAAGAAGCAATTTGGCACTGAACCTATGCAGTTGTTAGAGCCCAAAATATAAAAGCACACAAAAAGGTGTCCATCGGAGGCTTAAGTTGAAGTGTGTAATTTAACATTAACAATGATGCGTTTTAGAGAGATGAGTCAGGTAAAAATTTAGCTATTTGGGACTTTTAATAGGGAAAATTTTTTAAAAAGGCCATCAAAAAATTTTAATCAAGTAAATAGTCTTTTATATTTGGGCACAAAAATTAAGGTTTTTTTGGGTAGAAAAATTATTCTAGTTGTTTTAAAAAAATTTTATCACGATGAAGAAAATAATCTAAAGCAATAATAAAATCTTTAAGAGGATGAAAAAATTTAATTTTTTTACACAAAAAATTTGATTTTTGATGAAAAAAAAGGAAGGCCGTTGATCAATTTTTTTTTTTTCATAAAGTCATTTTTGCAAATCCCGCTAATAGTACGTGCTATAAGTCCTAAAACGCTCAGATCAATGATAAGTATTTCTGCGTGTCTAGAAAGTCACAACAAGACAACTAGTGCTTAGGCGTGTAATTAACTTACCTCGTCAGGGTTCAATCCCTCATGGGTGCAAATTCCTAAGATTTCCTTTTAAACAAGGACCACAATGTTCACGACTGTGGTCGATTTGTTCAGTTGAGTTTCGATGGGTTCGGTCGGTTAGTTTGTACAACCCTTTACTTAGTCATTTCTACTTGTGCCCAGGATTCTTAATCATCTCTAGTTGCACCCCGTCAAGCTACTAAGTGAATCATTCACATATCATGGCCAATTGACCTTTCTGCAAATCTTGCTTTAATTGTTGAAGTGGATAATTTAGGATTGTGTAGAAATAAATCTGGTCTGTCTCTCTCCTCTCACACAACCCATAAACCAACCCAAGACACTTATGTTGTACGCCACGTTTTTCTAGTGTAAATTGATTTGTGCCCATCCCAAAAACCAATTTAATTTAAGGCCAGAAATAAAGATGGCAATCAAATTAAAAAGAGTAATATTATTTTGATATTAGGGTTTTTTTCCCTCTTTTCCTTCCTCTTTGTTTCTCCCACATCCAGCCTCCTAGCTGCAATATTCCTCCAAAATGTCTTTGCCGTCTGCTTCCTTCTCTCATATTAGTTCATGATGCCGGAGTCATGATGCCCGCATGGCATCTGGATATGCCATGGGCAGAAAAAGTCAAAAGCCGTAGGTCACGCGGACGAGTCGTCGCCGGTTGCTGGAGTCCTAGTTGAGCGGAGCAGGTTGTTGTCCAACCGTTTGGAGTTGCGCGAACGGCGTGAGTCATTGGAGCAAGTCGTTGCATGGTCGGCCTTGGAATTGTGATGCCCGCGATGACATTTGGATCAGCCATGGTGGAGAAATCGCGTGGAGGACTCGTCGCCCGTCACCGTAGTCCTTATCGAGCGAACCAGGTTGTTGCCCAATCGAAGAACACAAAGGTGTTCTAAGACATTTTTTGAAGCTTGTGTTTTGCGAAGTTTTTAAATTGAGAAAGATCTAATTTTTTATATAATCTAATTTGAGCTTTGAGGATATATTTGGTACTATAAATTATAGTGTGATGATATAACATGATTTTTTTTACAATTATTTTTTAATGGTATAAATCAATCCAAGTTTTATTTTTGGGTAAATTGTCACGTGAGTCTTCAGCTTTTTACGAAAGTATGATTTTAGTCACTAACTTTTTATTTTTGATATATCAGTCCCAACATTTCATTTTAGTTGCTGAGGGCTTAATTTATGATTAAATCATTAATTTTGGAACTAGTTGTTATCTTTTTAATAACTTTAGGGACTAATTTGTCATTTTTTTTTTCAAAATTATCCGTTTAACTGTTAAATTGGTCTCTCAGTAACTAAAATCAAGGTTAAAGACTGATAAAAAATAAAAAATAAAAAATTAAGGTCTAAACTTTCAATTTCGTAAAAGATTGAAACTACTATAGCAATTTACCTTTTATTCTTATACCATATGTGTAAAGAGCCCCATAAGCCCTTGACATCAACCTTTTTGGGTGGTCGCAATGGGCTTTGACAATGGGCTTTGACGGCCCAATTGAAGGCAAGTGCATATTGAAATGTAAAAATTATATAACTTATCTATTTTTTAATGAGTGAATTAATATATGTCTTCGTTATACAAATATCGCTTATATGTCTATATCTCTTTTTAAAATTTTATATATTTAAAACCTTAAAATAATATTTAACTAAATATTATCATGTATTTAAATTTTTATAACAAATTTTCTTATTTTTTGAATAGTTAAATTAGAGAAAAAAAGATACACGTATATTTTTTACTTTAACCTATTACAGTGATGCATTGTCATTATTATTGGAAGTCTTAAAAAAAATAAAATGATGTGATTGAGTATCATTATCGTTATATATCATTAACTTAATGATATAAAAATTATATAATTTATAAGATATACAAAAAGACTTAATAAATATTATATCATTAATTCAACTATAAATCACAGAAAGCAGGAAATATCATTTACTTGAAGTTTTAAGAAATGAATGTCATTGCATATCATTATCATTACGTATCATTAACTTAATGATATATCAATTATATAAACAGTAAGACACATAAAAAGACCTAATAATACTGTGTTATTAAATTAATTATAACACCCTAATTTTAATTTGTTTGTAAAACTATATCATTAATTTAATTACAACATCCTAATTTCAATTTGTAGGTAAATTCAACTTGTCTATAAAAAAATTTCATATTTTTAGAGAATTTTAAAATGGTTATTTTAGATAACAATTTGAATTTAAGCAACAAACATCCTAATTCTAGGGATTTTTTTTTAAAATATAATGATATCATAATCCATTTGAAATCTTAAATACATATATTATAGTTATTTTTAAAAAATAAATTAAAACTAATAGTATTATTATTATGGTCATTAATATCTTCATACATATGCATTGGGACATATAAAAAACATTTATAAACTGTAGACATATTTTAATTCTATAAATAAAAAAAAGCTACATGTCTCATTAATCCTATCCTGTTGAAATGTGTAGAGAATCTAATCTAATATATTTTTGTTAGTAAATAATTTTCGCTTTTAGCTAGTAAACAACGATGGGCATCTGATCCCCCCTACAGGCTAGTGGTGCACTCTGGTGGCCTTTGATTGGTCATTTGCCAAGGAATGTTGCGTGGTTTAGTCCGGAAACTCTTTTTTTTTTTTTTTTTGTGGGTTGCCTATAAGTGGCCATTACACTATAATCTGATTACCACTAGTATACTTCGCCTCAACACCAAATTCTTTATCTTCAAAATTGTCTAGGTAATTGATCGTGCTTCATTATTTGATTTCCAAAGTGCAATACCCGTCATAGTTCACCATAATGTTTTTCCCCATGGAGATAATTAAGGGTCGGTTCTGAGTCATGCCTAAAATCTCATAGTTCTATAATATCCCGAAATTGGTTAGTCAAATGCTTAAATTGGATCCCAACATTGATAACACCCCATTTTAAGTCCAAATCCATAGCAAAACGCACTTCACCACTAAGAAAATATGACCACCTAGTCTGATTTATAAAATCCATTTAAAAGAAAGCTTTACCATTCATATTGCATGAGGTTGTTCAGTTGCTAATCTGTTACCAAAATTTCAGCTTAGACAAGACAACAATACTTCATTATAATAGTACAAAGTAGGATTAACTACTAGCTGGTGAAAGAAATACCTTCCATTATTTTCTATCTCCACTTCACCATTATATATACACAAAACACAATAAATATGGTGATCCGTAAAATGGCACTAGAATTCGATTAGCAATTGCGCACTTTGGGTGGCCAATATGTGAATTTAGACGGATAGGCAGTGCGCGTGACAAGTTCCCACCAAATTGCCAAATAAGCAAACCACATCATCTTGCTTGGCAATACTAGTTCGCCTATATAAGTCTAGCATTCAAACATTAAGCTCCCCACAAATACTATTATTGAAAAAAAAAAAAAAAAAAACTTAATATGGGCACTTCCATTTTCTTTTCATTCAGTCTTATAGGACACTTATTCCTCCTCTCATTTGCGGGAGAAACAAAAGCAGATCAATCTAGAAACAACAATGGAGTTTATATTGTCTACATGGGAGCTGCCTCTTCAACCAATGGTTCTCTACTGCGAGATGACCATGCTAAACTTCTAAACTCTTTATTCAGAAGGTATTTTTAACTCTTGTAACACACCTTTCTCTACCATAAGGAGGGTATTTTTAACTCTTGTAACACACCTGACTTCATTCACCATAAGGTATAGAGTAAAAATCTGTTATAAAAAAATACTACCCTTTAACACAAGTTACATCATGTCATTATTCTTTTATTTGTCTGTAACACAATTTACCAAGCAAAAAAGATCACGTCGTTAATCAACCTTTTGTGGCATACTAATACACAGGAACGCAAATGCTTTGGTTCATACCTACAAGCACGGCTTCTCAGGATTCGCTGCTCGCTTATCGGAAGAGGAGGCTCGATCGGTTGCGCAAAGATCCGGTGTCGTATCGGTTTTCCCCGATCCAGTGCTCAAGCTCCACACAACTCACTCGTGGGACTTTCTCAAGTACCAAACTTCTGTGAAGATCGACTCGCCGCCCAAAACTACAGACTCCAACTCTTCCAATCCATCCGACGGCTACGACACCATCATCGGCATCTTGGACACCGGTATTTGGCCCGAGTCCGCCAGCTTCAACGACAACGGATTCGGTCAAATTCCATCTCGCTGGAATGGGACTTGCACTGAAGGCCATAAGTTCAATTCCTCAAACTGCAACAGGTTGACACAATTGACAATACCCAACTAAAAAAACAATATTTGGATTCAAATCAGATTAAGCATATAAATGAAATAGATAGCACTAATTACTTAAAATTAATAAAATTGTGATGAAATTCAAATCTTCTTTTATAGTTGTAAATTTTAGGCTTCTCATTTTTGTTTTAAATTCGAACGTAGAAAGTTGATTGGCGCGAGATTTTACGGCGGAGATGATAGCGATTCGGACGAGCAAACGGCGAGGGACATGATTGGGCACGGGACGCACGTGGCGTCGACGGCGGCGGGAAGCACCGTCATCGGAGCGTCATACTACGGCCTGGCGCCGGGGACGGCAAAAGGTGGGTCCCTCATGTCGAGGATCGCAGTGTACAGAGTGTGCACGCTGGAGGGGTGTATGGGATCGGCGATTCTGGCGGCCTTCGACGACGCCATCTCCGACAAGGTCGACGTGCTGTCGCTGTCACTCGGGGCGCCGGCGATATTCCGGCCGGATTTGGAAAGCGATCCTATTGCGATCGGGGCGTTTCACGCGGTGGAGAAGGGGATTACGGTGGTATGCTCCGCAGGGAATGACGGCCCATGGCCGGGGACGGTTAGCAACGCTGTGCCTTGGATTTTGACCGTTGCTGCTACGACCATTGATCGGGATTTTGAATCCGATGTTGTGTTGGGTGGAGGCAAAGTCATAAAGGTAATGAGCATTTGCTTCTAAACTGATCCCTTCTTGTGGGCCACAAGCCCGCCTTTTTTTTTTTAAACCTTTCTCCTTTTGTTGAGCTTTGTTTGACGAGACTACTTAAGCTGGGGGCAATTATTAAACTTTCTCTCGACAACCAATAATTTCAGAGGACTTTCAGAAACCCCACTTGTGATGGACATTAAACCTTAACAAAATCATCTGTCTATACATCTGATGATTAAAAAATATATATTTATTAGTATCTTTTTTAAATCCCACAAGAGAAATTCTCTTAATTTTAGTGGAAAAAAACCCAATAAAATAAAGAGAGAATAAGGAAATTTATAGAGAAGTTGTTTTGTTTAAAATTCATGTCTTTCTAATGACATGACATTCTCTCTATTTTCGCACAAAAGGGGGAAAAAAAAAAAGTAATTGACCTTCTATGTGAACTTCTTTAGGGAGGAGGCATAAACTTCTCACCTCTCGAAAAATCTCCTGTGTACCCATTAATACATGCCAAGTCTGCCAAGCAAAGCAACACCGACGACAATTCAGCCAGGTGATTGCTTCATAATAGTTCAGATCACATACTATAGAAGATAGCTAGCTCTTTTACATGTAATTTTTTTCCTACTACATTATTAACATATGTGAATCATTCGACAAAAACGTGTAGTAACTGTCAAGATGATTCAATGGAAGAAAGCGCAGTCAAGGGGAAGATTGTTGTCTGCGAGAGGACTGACGGTTATTCGATATATAACAAGAAGGAAACGGTTAAGAGTCTAGGAGGAGTTGGTGTTGTCATTGTAGATGATGTATCAAGGGCAGTGGCAGAAAAATATCAATCATTTCCAGTCACTGTGATCAGTTCAAAGGACGCTGAAGATATCCTATCCTACGTGAACTCAACCAGGTAAATTGAATGTAAACCACCCGAGGATTTTAGTATTTGAAGCAAATTCCAAAGCCAAGGATATAATAATCTTTTTTATGTTTGTATAGAAACCCAGTTGCAACAATTTTACCTACCGTAACTGTGATGGATTATAAGCCAGCCCCTGCGGTGGCGTATTTCTCATCCAGAGGGCCTTCGTACATTTCCCCAAACATTCTCAAGGTATGGCTCTTTCAAAATCGTTCAACGAATATATTGTTTACCATGAGAGCAAGACCATTAATCAAAAGCAAAATCTGAACTGTTTGCTTGTTTTGCAGCCTGATATTGCAGCACCTGGTGTGAACATTCTTGCAGCATGGATTGGCAACGACACAGAAGACATTCCAGAAGGTAAAGAGCCTTCACTTTTCAATGTGATTTCAGGGACTTCCATGGCATGCCCGCATGTTTCTGGTGTAGTCGCAACAGTCAAATCTGAACATTCCGAGTGGAGCCCCTCTGCAATCAAGTCCGCAATCATGACAACAGGTTGAAATTTGATAATAAAATAAGCTAAATATTTCTAAACTTGTGTATGCTTTAACTGGTTGTCGTGACTTACTGCTTAATATATTAACAGGAAGCCAAACGAACAATTTGAAAGCACCAATAACAATAGATTCGGGTTCTGCGGCCACACCCTATGACTATGGCGCAGGGGAAATAACAACAGAGGGGCCACTACACCCTGGATTGGTTTATGAAACCAGTGTCATTGACTACTTGAACTTCCTCTGTTACATTGGGTTCAATACATCCAAGATTAAACTCATATCAAGAACTGCTCCTAGTGGTTTTGCTTGCCCAGAGAACCCCAGCTCCGAGGACATATCGAACATAAACTACCCATCAATAGCAATCTCCAACTTCACTGGGACAGCAAGTAGGACTATAAGCAGGACTGTCACATACGTCGCTGGAGACGGTGAAGCGGTGTTCACCGTGACTGTGGAAGCACCGAGTGGCTTAGATATCAAAGTGATACCAGATGAGCTGCGATTCACAAAAGTAAATGAAAAGCTGAGTTATCAAGTGATTTTCTCTCGTTCTAGTGCGTCAAATAAAGCCTCATTTGGAACAATCTTGTGGACAAACGGCAAATATAAAGCGTGCATTCCTTTTGTTCTAAGCAATGAAGGCTAGAAAAGCACAAATAAAGTTGGTATTATGTTTATACAACCAAATATAACCACTACAGTTAGTTTGGACGCTGAAGTTACTTCTTCGATTTACATATCAAGCTTCAAAGGTTCAACACCAACGTTAGACCTCCCGCATAAAAATCACACAAACTGCTCACGCACCGTTGCAATTCTAACACAGCATCAAAAACTAGACTTGTTGCTCACCATCTAAAGCAATCGGTCACTCTAAGTCCAAACAATGAACATTTGGCAGGAAACAATGAACTTCTGCTAAAGTTTGAACGTTTTGTTTTAAGAAACAAACTTCATAATCGGAAGGAAATGAGCTATCTGTGCAGGCTGTTATATCTACCCCTCCCTATTCTCCACTACTTGCCCCCTAATTCCTCCGTCAGATATTTATTAATTAATTACTGGAACAATGATTAAGAATTAATGGTCTTCGAATAATCTAAATGCATCAAAAATCTAAAAAGAAAACTCCATATACCAAGGGGGTTCAATCACCTTGACAAATAAGAATAGCCATTGATAAAGAACACCGTTTACCACATTAACATAAAGGAATGAGATCCAGATAACATCATAAGTTCCTAAATTAGAGAAGACTGGAGGAAGAAGACAATTTTTTATGACTAAGATTCTTAAATACGAGTACAAGTTCTTCGCTGAATAAAGAGGCTTCCCATACTTGAATACAGACATCATTCCATGGCCTCAAACATAAAAGCAAAAGGCACAAAGCGATTGACCACAAAAACAGATTTTGTCAATGTCGAAGAAGATAGGAGGTATTTCACTCAAAAGCCCATTGATTTTCCCTGCGAACCTCCTCCTCTTCCTCTCGCGTAAAGTCATTTTTGATGCTGAATGTATTGCGGATCTCCTCAGGAGTTTTGCCCTTTATCATGTCTGCCACCGTCTGACAAGTCAGCTCCAGCAAGCTCTTGATGTTCAAATAGTTTGCAGCCTACAAACCAACCATAATACAAAAAGGGGCATACCATAAACCACTATCTTTTTATTCAAATGGCAAAAATCCCACTGATAAACGAGACTACATCTTTGACAAAAATATTACCATAGTTGTTGAAAGTTCACCCCTTACACTAAAATTAAATATAATAAGATAAATTTTGATCTAATCCCTCTCCGTTAAGTGCTTAAAAAAGGCCATCGAACGATAGAATAACACACGCGTATACACGATTACACATAAGACTGAAATTTATCTGAAATAAAAAAACCCTGTAATTCAACGAATCACAGACCAAATTTAATATAAAAAGCAAATCACAGGAATTTCGTACGGAAAATAACAAATTTCCCTCAAAACTTCAATTTCGAATTAATCCTAAATCCATTTCCGCTGAATCAAATTTATTTCCAACAAGAGAAAAACTCAAAAACTATATTCTTCGATCTGACGATTATAAGACATGACAAGCAAATAGTATTGAATACAAAATAGAAACCCTAGGAACAAAAATTAAACCAAACGGAAAGAAAACTGAGGGTAATCGAGAACAAAAAGGAAAAGACAAGCGAAATACAAGGGAGAAAGGAGAACAAAGGGCTGACCAGGATGAGATCGAAAAGGGTGGCTTGATCGACCTTGATAAAGTCAGCGTCCCAGGCCTTGAGATCGTCGTCGGCGGAGGAGGCGCGGTCGTCGGACTTGGGAGCCTCGACGTGCTTCTTGCAGTACTCGATGACTTTGGAGAGGATTTTGCTCGTCACGTTCGGAAGGGGAATCCCGTTGTCGGCGCAGTCGTCCTCGATCATGTGCTTGATCGTCTGGGATTCCAGAGCCACCGCCTCGTCGACCTCGAAAGTTTCGCCATCGGAGCTCTTCATCGTAATCTTTCTGCCGGACGACATCCCTCCTGCGATCTCTTGGGTTACCACCGTCGGAAAGGAGAAAGAAAAATCGGATAGATAGGGATTTGAGAAATGAGGAGAGAGAGAGAGAGGAGGAAAGAGAGAACCCACTGATAGAGACCTAAGGGGTACCGGGAACCTTTTCACTTTTTATGGGTCCGTTTGGTAAACGGATCTGAATTAGTGATTTGATTTAAGTTAATATAATTTGAGTTAAAATTTAAATTAGTAATTTGATTTGTTATCTAAATTTATGCTTAGATGTGCATTTAGTTTTTAATTTGAGTATAGAATAAAATTAAAATTTGTGTTTGAAAAGATAGTGAACATAGTTTTTAATTTATTAACAAATCTAACAAAATCTTAATATTAAGGATTCTAAAAATATGTTATATGGATATTAATTTATTCCTCTCTTCAGTAGGAATACAATGAAAAAAGAATCATCTTAATTGGATATCAAATGAAGAAGTTATGATTTTTTTCCACAAATATAAGATAGAGAAATTTAGTTTTTACTGTAGCAAAGAAATCTAAGTATCAAAGGTCTAGTAGAATGAAAACTCTAAAAACTTAAATTTTTGATACTCAAAGGATTCGGATTTTCGAGGAAATAAACACGTATCCAAAGAATTGTTGATACTCGAACTCAAATTTGAGTATATTAAATCTAAATAATACTCAAAACAAACGGACCCATACTGTATTCGAGAAAACAAAAAAAAAAAAAAAGAAAAGGCGGAAAGTAAAAGTATTTTTTGTTGTGAGCGAAATGTTTAAAAGATGCCTAAAAATGCCACTCGTTCTAAAGCGCTATGTCGTTTTACGTTTAAAATTGCGTTGTAGTTTGTTTCAGAATAAAGACCAATTGTTGCGTTTATTTTATTGTGCTTCTTGTGATTTAATTCTAGAATGTCTAAAATTAAAGGTAGTTTATTTTTGGATTTTTTTCATGAATGGTCCCCTAGGTTAGAAATTAACTCATTTTGGCCGTTGAAATTTAATAGAGTGTTTGACAACAGTTAGAATTAACTTTTTGATTATCAAATAGTATAAAACTCTCACATGCTATAGAATAAAAACAATTGCATATGCAATAGTGTTTTGAATAAAAAAATTGGTTCTAACCATGCTTGTCAAATACCCTATAAATCATTCTGCTTTGAGTACCTTGCATTTTACTTTATTTCTCAGTTAAGACCTTTCACGGTCAAAAACAAATGGAAATTACCTATAAGGTTAGCATATGGAGCACAGTTGAGGGAAAGAAAGTGACGACTTGATTTATGTTTTCTAATTTTGATAAATAACTAGGATTTTTCTGCTAATTTCTATGACGTTTTTAACAAAAAAGATTAGGTGGCTTATACCTTTTTTGACACAGGAGGGCAACCTCGACGTCAACTTTGGCCTTACACTTTGATCTTGTCCTAGTCTTAATCTGTAAGCCACACCTTGGTCCCAGCTTCAACCCCATAAGTCATTCCTTGGTACAAAACCCCAATCTCAATCTCAAAGACCTTGATCTCAACTCCGATCCGATTGTAGTCCTAAACTGCAAATCTAATCCAATTATCTAGTCTTTAATTATTTTAAAATATATATAATATCTATTAATATGTTATTTTCAGCTAGGTTGTGTATTATGGTCTGATACTAATAGATTTTACTTATTTTAAAATTATTATTAAACTATAAGATGTTTGGATGTTACCTAACTCTATATTATTTTGAATTTAAACTAATACAATAACAAGTGCTGATATAATAGTACCAAACGTGCACGGTTACGTTGTTACATCTAGCCGGGGTTACATTGTTACACCTGGCCGTGCCCTTGTTACGGCCTGCAGGTTGCTCGGGAGGAAAGGGACGTTTTGCCTACCAATTTATGCTATGCAAAAAATATATGAGTAGATTTTATCAATGTCACTGACTCACGATTGCGTAGCAATTGATAGACCAACTGAATGGAATTCCAGGACATTGAGAATACTATGCAGTAATAATAAAGCGCCCCATTGGCAGCCATATATATATATATAGTGGCCCAATGTTTGGCCGCACTAATACTGGTCAATGCACACGATTACAGTATGGCCTACAAAACACTATTGAAGATGCTTCGACAACTTTTATGAATTATATCTTTTTTATCTTTAAAAAAAAATGTTGGTTCAGTCGTGAGTCAAATACATAACAATTCAACAAGACAAAACCAAATCCTGTAGCCAATACGTACCTAAAGGCAGAAGAAAGTATGTATTTGACCTTTTTAAACTAGGGAAGCCGCATTATAAAACAATATTCAAGACAAAATGATGATTAAAGTGACCAATTAGACCGAAGCATAAGTGCAGTTGCTCTAGAATTTCCATCCTTTATGTAAGCAACACCAGGCTTTATACTGAACCTCTTTCCTAAATTCAATTTAACATAAGATTCAACCTGAAAACGCTCAAAATTTTTGGGACCTTCATTCATCCCACTGAGCTTCATTCCCCATCCAAACGAATCTTCAGAATCATCGGACATACTCACAGCCCAATTTAGATAATTAAGATCTGAGTTTTTCATCTCGATCCAACCTCCAATCTTAGTGAACTCGTCAATTTCAGACTCCAGCATCAGAGCAATGGATCCAGTTGAGACATTGCTTGGAACAAATTCTTCAACCATTCTCTCATGGACTTCCTGATGCCTGTAACCACCAAAATAAAATACGAGTGGTTCATGATTAGCAGGTTGACGTGATAAGTTGCACACTTTGAGAAGTCCCAGAAGAGAGAGCTTTGTTCCTCTTGGCAGTTGACATAGAACTTGCCCAAATGTGCTGAAACAATGCTCGATGCTATCAGAATCCGAAGGCATTGCAAGTCCAGAAACAAACTGAGCCAATGATGCAACAACATTTGATTTCTTCACCATTAAGCCAATAGCACTACCATTATTTAGATTCAAAAGGGGTGGTCCAGAAGAGGAGATACCTGTAAGGCCCCTTCCCTGCCATACAAAACGAAAAACCTCAAACTCTCAGAATTCAACAAAAAATGACCGAGCGACATGATAAGCAAAAAGCAGGGAAGGAAAATCAATGACAAAACAAATAGAGCATATAGCTGAGTTGCTTTTCCATAATATCATCATTATTTATAGAACAATTTTTAAGCATTTCAACCAATACGTGGTTGATTAAAGAACAACTTTAAAACTAATTCAACGCAATGTTTGCCACCAAAGAAACAACTACACACTTACACTACATTCAATCTCAACTTTAACTGGTCTAACCTGCTAAGTGGGTATTTGGAAGAGTGGTGGGAACCACTTTTACTGTAGCATGTGAGAGTAGCAATTTTTTTTTTATTGTTACTGTAACATGTGAGAGTTTTTTACTGTTTATAACTGAGTTTGTGGTGAGAAATAAGTGATGGGAACCATTGCCAAACACCCCTTACTACCATGTGGATTAAATCGTGAAAAAGACCATTAAACAAAGCAAAACACATTTATTAAATTATTACTTTGAAGTCTTCCGATCAAGTTCAGATCAAGACTCAAACCTTTGCAAGTAAATACATCGAATCAAAAGTGTTCAACCATTAAGCTTATATGTAGCAGCTAACCTTAACGTCACATAAATATAGCACCATAATCTCACTCCATGTCATTTTTATACCATTCGCAATGCAAATGTCAATGTCAATATCAACATTACATTTCATACTAAAGGTGGGAAAATGACATATGTGGTATGTTGTTCTATCTGATATTATATCTACTTTTTGTCATAAATATTAGAAACTTGTAAAAGTAAACTTCTAAAATACCATTGCATATAGAATGTTTTTTCTCATTCAAATGCTAAAATTTGACATTGATACACTAATTAAACACTACATCGGAGAAGCTATTAGTATCATCAAAATCCAGATTACTGACTACTCTACAACTAAGGTGATTCAATGGTACCTGGTGAGAAGGATTTGTGACGACTGCAACGTCACTGCATTTGCCTCCCATTGGAATAACGAATGCGGATAACCAGTCACCAGCACTTGCCGTATAGAACACCTTCGCAAGAGAAAGTGGGCCTCCCAATTCCTCCTCAACCACATTGCCCTTCTGCTTTTGACCGCTAACGAACTCGACAAGCAGGTTGTCGTTTTCCCGGACCGTCGTTTCAAAACTGAACCTCGACTCAACTCCGGTTCTGATTCCGGCTCGACTCAGTACATCGCAGTCATCATGTTCGACGTTATGCCTCATCAACAAAGCGCCCAAAAGATCAACTTCCCCTCTCAAAATAGTCCCAACTTCTTGGAAAGGACTTCCTTTGGCAGTTTTGTACAGCGAAAGAATTCTCTCCACCTTATCTTGTCTGTCCCTGAGTTTCATCAAATCCGAAAACGCCTCCCGTTGCAACCGCTTCAATATTTCAATCTGACAAAGAAAAAAACAGCACATAAATCGACGAATTACGATCTTTATGGCTGAATTCGATAGGAATTCGGAAAAAATCAAAGATTCAATAAAAAGATACCGGATTTCGACGACTGGAACTTTCACGACGGCGATGAATAAGCCCATCCAAGAGGTCTTGGCTCCATTTGCTGAAACCTTTCAACTTGTCCGCCACGAATGCCACGGGCTCCATTTCAGGACGGCGAGGGAGGGCTTTGGATATAAAACCCTAGAGGTGAGAGGTTTCGAGAAGAAAGACTATGGAGAGACGAAACGTGAGAGAAGAAGTGTGAGAATGAATGACGGAGAGAAATAAATGGGAAAGCAAAGGATGTTACTAAAGAATTTTGGGCTTAAAAAGCTATGGCGGGCAAAATACATCCGTTGACCATCCAGAGTCCGGAGAGACGAAAGCAGGGGCGGCGACAGAAATTGACAATCCTGGGTTGGAATAAACGACATTATACACTTATATCAAGTCCTTTATTTTGATCGGTCAGTAGATAAAATACCAGCGGCCGATTTTAACCAAAAGACCGTTTTTGTCTTTTTCATTATAGAAATTTTCAAATTATTCCCCATATTAGAAAAATAAGCGAGCCTGTCTTCTTTATAGTGCATATGTGGACCGTGGTTTTTTTATAGAATTTTTATTGATTAGGCATGGAAAGTTAGATGGGCCAGTTTGGTTGGTAGAAACATGGCCGATTGTTCTATTTCTCAACACAACTTTTTTTTTTTTCCTCCTTCATAATGTAATACCAACCTCGTGTGGGGGGCAACTTTGTGATAGAAAATCCGTGGTTGGGGGACCCTGCGCAAGGATGGTCTTGCGACGGTAGATCTTGGCATAGAGGGTGGGCGGAGTCTGCGAGGGCGCGTGGATCTCCTAAAGAGAGAAATGCTTTACCACAAGAGAGACTCTCTTTCTCTCTTTTTTTTTTTTTTTTTTTTTAGAGTAGGAATTAGTACCAAGAAAACTTATTAACTTATGTACATATTTTAATATTTTGCGTATACAACTATTAAAACAAACAACTGTACTTCAAAATTGTAATTTACAAAACACTTGTTTGCTTTATGCCACGACAGTTTTTCTTTTAGCACAACTAGAGGCATCAAAATATACAACATAGCCAAACTGACCCGATACCTAAAAGTAGAGGAGGCAAACCTTGATTTAATTAAATTTTCTTTCGAGCATATTTCAGTCATCGTGTTTATGTTCACAAGATTATTAACATTATTTTATTAAGATATTATATAGTAAATCTCAAGCAAAATGAAATTAAATAAAATAAAAGTCATGACACCCTGCCGGCAGAAAGTACTACAACTGCAATACACAAATGGACTTGTTTCTCGGTGCTGGATCAGTTTTTACATAAGGCAAGCGTCCTCCTGTCTTACTTGTATCCCCGGCCCATTACGAAGTGATTATTTTTATTTTGATATGGAACTATATATAACTTTTTTTGACAATTATACATATTGAATTGATTTCATATAGTTTTACGTTTTTACTTAAAAAAGCATGTTTCATTTGGTTAACCCACTAGGAAAGTACGTATATGTTACATAATTAAAGGTTGAGACTTTGGGTTTGAGGCTGAGTGAGGGAAGGATCGACAAACATATGAACGACTTCCCTCATAGTAGGCCTCGCTGAGCTATTATCCTCAACGCACTTCATCGCAACTTTGAACATGCGTACGACACCTGGCGGTGGATACCCACAGAGTCGTTGATCAAGAACTGCCAGCACTTTAGCAGAAACATCAGAGGGCCGAGGAAGCTCCGATGTAGTTTTCCTCACCCACCCCACAATGTTCACCCCTTCGTCGTATTCCGGCCGGCCAACCGGTTTCCTCCCTGCTATCAGCTCCAGCAACACCACACCGAAGCTGTACACGTCACTCTTCTCGTCTACTTTCAATGTGCGAGTATACTCTGTCCATGTAACAACACATAACACGCAAATAATTACATAATTCAACTTTCAACATGACATTAAATAATTTGTAAAGTAATGTATTCTAATTATTGCACTTCTACGACATAAGTAATGTTAAATAAATATGATGTTATGTTTCAATTTAACACATCATGTGAAGGTAGACAAGTCACATATAATATATGTAAATATCAAATTTTGTTAATTAAAATTTATACTACATGAGACGTCTTTAAAAATAAAATTGAAAGATGGCATTTTTTTAAATATTAAATTATGCAGTAGTTATTATAATATATATTTTATTTTATGTAGTAACTATGCTAATGATTTTTAATTACGTGATTTATAAAATATTCAAATTTTTTCCTATAATTTTTTGCTTAAAAAAGAAGTTAAGTGGTGCACCTCACGTTCGTATCTTTTTCGACATATTAATAGTTCCAAGGACCATCGAATAATAAAAACAGCCTAAACGACTCTTTTTATCTATAATTAGATTTGTCCATCTACCATGGAGCAAAAAGGATTACTACTATGCTACATCATTATGTGTGTGCGTTTTTTGACCTATATTTCTACTCACTAAGTTTACCCTTTTTACAATTAGATCATGAGACTTTCTGTAGTCCTACCTGGTGCTATGTAGCCAAAAGTGCCTACAATGGAAGAGATCCGCTCCGAGGCTCCACCGTGTTGCAAAAACTTAGCAAGCCCAAAATCAGCGACGTGGGCCTCCATTTCAGAGTCAAGTAGAATGTTATTCGACTTCACATCCCTGTGCATGATCGGGGGAGAACAGTCATGGTGGAGATAACAGAGTCCCTTGGCAGCCTCCAAAGCAATCTTATATCTCATCTCCCACTGCAAGCTACCTCCGTTTGGTCCATGCAAAAGCTCTCCCAAGCTCCCATTCGGCAAATACTCGTACAACAGCAAATTCGTTTCCTTGTTCGACACGTAACCCAACAGCCTCACGATATAACGGTGTCGTATTTGTCCTAGGGTCCGGATTTCGGCGGAGAAGCCGTGATCTGATCTGAGTCCGCCCCCGCTAGCCCGCCCGACCAAGTGCTTGATCGCGACGACAGTATTGTCTGGCATGGAACCACGGTAGACGATCCCAGCACCGCCTCTGCCAATGATGTTCTCTTCCTTGAGGCATTTAAGAACGTCCTCGGCTTCGAAATTAAGCCGTCGAAACGCAGTGAGCTTCCAAGGCCTTGGTTTCTGAAGCATCTTCTTTCTAATTCGGTAGAGTATTGTGAGGAGGACGAACAAAAGAATCGTGGCTAAGACGATTGGTATGGTAATAATGACTATGAAGAAACTTAAACCCCTGTTGATGTGGTGATTTTGATCAGAGGATGAAGATTTACTTGATGGGGATGGACACAAGGGATGATGTGGCAGGCAGAGATTGGGGTTTCCTTCAAACGACGTGTCGTTGAACACCATGAACTGTCCGCCGACGGGAAGTTTCCCAACGAAGTTGTTGTAGGAGAGGTCCAGAGTCGTGAGGCTCGTCATGGAGCGAATTTCGTTGGGGATTTGGCCGGTGAGATGGTTTCTGGATAAATTCAGAATGATTAGGTCGCTAAGATCAGCAATCCCGTTCGGAACTTCGCCGAACAAGCTGTTCTGGCTTAAGTCGACCGCGGTCAGTGAAGAACAACGAGAAATCGAAGCCGGAATTTCACCGCTAAGGCTGTTGCCGCTGACGTTGATCTTTGACAGTGATTTCAAATCGAATACTTGCTCGGGAATTTCACCGTGGAATCTATTCATTTCCAGAGAAAGAGTCTGCAAATTCTTGAGGTTTCCTATCGCCGGAGGGATTTTCCCGGAAATCCTATTGTTTGAAAGCAACAGAATTCCGAGCGAATCTCCAGACATTTTGGAGGGAAGTTCTCCGGAGAAATAATTATCGTTGAGTTCAATGATGTTTACCTTAGGCAAGTTAAAAATCCCTGGAGGAATTGTTCCTGCAAATAAGTTCTTCATGATTCTTATTTTTGTGAGCGACTTGCATTGGCCAAGCTCTTCTGGAATTGGTCCGAAGAAGGAGTTTTGCATCAGGATCAGCATCTTCAGCCTCCCTCCTTTGCACAAATCACGCGGAATAAGCCCCGTCAGATGGTTGCCCGTGACGTCCAAATCCAGAAGCTTTCCATTTCGGCCGAGATTCTTTGGGAGATATAAAGTGAAGTTGTTTTCCCACACCTGAAGAACCTCCAGGTTCGGAAGATCACCAATGAACTCCGGGATTCTACCGTAGAAATTGTTCTTGTACAGATTGAGCAAAGTAAGATTCTTCAACTCCGAGAAACTCTCCGGTATCTCTCCTGTTAGCTCGTTGATGGAGAGATCCAGAGACATAAGGCTCACCAAACCAGAAAGCTCGGAAGGTATTTGACCAGTTAAACGATTAATCTGTAGAAACAACGAGTCCAAATGCTTCAACAGACTTAAAGTCTTGGGAATCTCCCCAGTGAGATTACAGCTTCCCATGTCAAGAACTCGAAGCAAACTCAAAGACCCCAACTCCGGCGGGATTCCGCCGTCGTAACTGTTAAAATAACCAACGTACATTTCTTTAAGATTCTTCAACCGAGCCAAGCTCGCCGGGAACTTTCCGGTGAGGCTATTACCAGTCACGGCCAAATACTCCAAGCTCTGAATTTCAGAGTAATTCTCCGGAATATTCCCCGAGAAGTAGTTACCACCGAGATGGAGATGCTTGAGATTCTTGAGCTTGATAATCTCCATAGGCAATGAACCAGAGAAGTTGTTGTTGTAGATGTCTATGATTTCAAGCTCGGTCATTCCAAGCGTTATTTCTCCGGGGAATCTTCCTTTGAAGAAGTTGTTGGAGATGTTTAAGAGCTTCAGAGACGTGAGGTTGGCTATCTCAGCAGGAAGCTTTCCGGTGAGATTGTCGGAGGCGATAGTGAGGTTCACAAGCCTGTTCAGAAGCCCAATCTCCGGCGGCAAGTAACCGCAGAGAGGAACATTGGAGACGTTAAGGGCAATGACTCTCGACTCTTCGTCACATGTAACTCCAGAGAAAGAACAGTGTGAGGACAACGAAGAAGATGAAGAAGAAGAATGAGGAGGGACCCAGTCGTCGAGGCCGGAACCTTTGGGACTGATCATGGCGGTCTTGAGCTTCAACAGTACGTCAAGTTTAGTGTAATCTCCACGACAAGCAGAAAACACGAAGAGAAGTAGAGAAACGCGAAGAAGAAACTGACAGAAGAAAGAAGAGGAAGTTAAAGTTGTCATTTTTTTCCTTGTCTTTGAAGCTTTTTTCAGAGAGAGAACGGAAGGTTATTATCTTGTTCTACTGAGTGGAGGGAGGGACCGAGTAGGGGTTTGAATCTATGACGCTACAAATAGTAATAGCGTACGAATATATAAAATTATATTATAACAATAAAGTCGTCAAAAAGAGCACCTACGCTTGCGTTGGTAAATGGATTTAAATTATGTTAATTTTAGAGTCTGTTTGATAAATAAATTTTAATTAATTATTTTATTTAAGTTAATGTGATTTGAATTAGGATTTGAGTTAATCATTTGCATTGATATCCGAATTGACGTTTGGATGTGTATTTAAGTTTTAATATGAGTATAGAATAAAATTAAAATTTGTATTTAGTAGTGAAAATAGTTTTTTATTTATTAACAAATCTAATAAAATCTTAATATTAATGGACCTAAAAAATATGCAAAATGAATCTTAATTTATTTCTCTCTTCATTAGGAACACAATGAAAAAAGAATCATCTAAATTGGATAACAAATTAAGAAGTTATGATTTTTTTGTCAAATATAAAAGAGAGAATTTTAATTTTTAATGTATAAGAAATATCCAAGCATCCAAAGTTGTCAAAACTTTAAAAACTTGGATTCTTCATACTTAAAGGATGCGGATTTTGTGGAAAACAAACACGTATCTAACAACAACGACTCTCGACTATTCGTCACATGTAACTCCAGAGAAAGAGTAGTGTGAGGACGACGAAGAAGAAAGAGGAGAGACCTAGTCGTCGAGGCCAAAACCTTTGGGACCGATCATGGTGGTCTTGAGCTTCAACAGTACGTCGAGTTCATTTTGACCGTGGCATCCTAAGAGGAAAAAGAGAACAAAGGAAATGTGGAGAGAAAATTGACAAAAAGATAAGGCTTTCATCTTATTTTTTCCTGCTAGAACTTGCACTTTCATCCACTATCTATTAAATCTAATCTATATATGTAACATCTCGAATTTAATTAAATATTATTAGTGTATAAAATGGTGTATTAGTGTGCCTAAATGTAATTTGAACTTAATTTGATTATTTTGTAGTATCTTTCAAATTATTTCCTCTTTCCATTATTTTAATTGTTCTATATGTTATTTTAAATTTTGGAACAAAACAATTTATCAAATGCCAATTACATCTCTTCTTGTAAAACTATGGATGGCACACGATTTCCACACAGCAAAACCACCCCCCTCCTTATTTATTTAACTCTCCCTCACCCTTTCCTTCTCTCACTCTCATTCACTCTCTTTCTCAGCTCTCTTTCTCTCTCTTTCTCCCTTTCACTCGCTGTCTTTCTCTCCTTTCTCTTCTCAATTCAAAATTTTGAGTTCAAGCTTCGATTTCCTATCGAATTGGAAGTTAGAAAGCCAGATTTAACATCCACAAATGCGAATCAGAGCTCGAATTCGAGGTTGGTTACAAAATTTTCAAACTTTTAAGCTTTTCCTCAATTTTTCCACTTTTCCTTGCACATTGTAATTCGAGTTTATCTAAACTTAGAGAATTCTTAAGCTAAGTTAGTTAGCCTCAAATCATCTAAAATCTCCATTTTTTCATATTTTTGGATTTCTTTGAAAATCTTTATGCAAATCTTGTTTAAATTAGTTTAAAAGTGTTTCATTATGTTTTTCTATCATCTATACATGTTTTCTATGCTTTAGAATTGAGAAAACAGGTTGAAAATCAAGATTTGAGCTTAGGAGGCCAAGGCTCGAATATGAAAATTTCTAGAATTTTTTCAGTTTAGTAGGCCGATGTTGACCATTAGCAGGCCAGACTCACGAGTCTAACACGCCAGATTCATATGATTGGCAGACCAAACCTAGATGCAGTTCGACAGGCCAGTCCTAGGTGGCCGGCAGGCCGAACTATAGAGTTCAACAGGCCAACTAGATTTCAAGGAAAATGACTAATTTTCACCCGTTTCACTGTTTTAAAACCTGGATTCAGATTTAAAATTTATAATATGATTTTACGGACATAAGTGACACAATAAGATATCGTGAGATAGTTTAATAGTGTAAAATATCCTAAGCTAGGTATTGATGGACTTAGTTTTTATTTAAGGTTGTTCGTGGTTCTGTAGAGCTAGCGTATAACGGGTCGGGACTATGATTTTGGGCATCGATATAGGATATTGAGGTAGGACTTCTACCTTTTTTTTGGTAGGCAAGTTTTAAATGGTTTTGGCCTTAAAGATCGTTTCAAAATGTTTTCAATAAACGACAAAATGTTTTAGATATTTTCAAAGGAGGCCTTTGGCGACAAAGTGATTTCTTTTAGTTTGATTTTGTAAGGAATGATAAAAATGTGAATTTCTTAGTATTTTTCATTTCTTGTATAAGAATGAATGTTCATAATGAATCAAATAATGAATGTAATTAAGAATACTTGGTAAGATGGGATTTAAATAATGATAAGTACACATAAAGGCATGATGCCATATTCAAAGATTGGGTCGTGTTACGTGCGACCTTGAGGGCAGGTCCCGAAACTCAGTTGGGCCACTGCAGTAGTGATTTACTATGGTTTGCCCAAGACTTCATAATGGATTTTATTTTTAGATGAATAAAGGACTATTTTGGTAAGAACAATTTAATTGGATTTGTTTATTCATGTTTTCAAAATATTTTTCCATATGATGAATTTTATATTTAAATTAAACGATTTTCGAAACTTAGTCCTCGTAAACCTTTCGCTCATATTTTTCTTATTATATTTTACTAATTACTATATATTAATATTACTATATATGATTTAATATTATTTTATATTTAATATTAATTTTAATTTAATATTATTTTTAATTTAAGTTTAGAATTTTTATATTTCTTATAGTCATATATTTGTTATAATTAATTGTTTGTTATATCTATCAATCAAATAAAACAGATCGTTTCTCTAGGAAGAACCCAATCACAAAATTTCATTATATCTTCAACCCATTTCCCCTCTAGGTGGAATACAGCTTAGGACAAGTTGGGAGTCCACAGATTGGACTCGCGAGCAGTAGAAGACTCTGGGTAAGTTGTTGCATCTTTTAATCAAGGCATGTGATATTTAATCTCCCTTTTTGTACTGGACTATGGTTGTAATTCGATTATTATCGATATTATGTGTGTGCACAAGTTGTAGGCTCGATGGGACCTAACACGTACGTCACTTTCTCTCTTATTTTGTTTTATTTTATCTTATCCGTCTTATTATCTTGTTAAGTGCTTTAAAAAGTTTTAAATTCATCACATTTTAATAATTAATTAATTCTTTAAATTGAAAATTTTTAACTAAAACTTACTTAATTAACTAACCCGCCACGTCATCTCCCATACTTCGGGACGTGACAATATATATATATATGTACATACTTATATGTGCAGTAATTTTGCTCCACATATATTTAACAGAAATAATTAGCTGTTTATATCTCATCAGGTCTTGATCCTATATAATCTTATTATACAGAGTGCGCTTATTTAACTACTCATTAAATCAACGGTTTGGATAAAACAGTTTCATTTTTAATGGAAATGATATGCACTAGTAACGTTTAATTAGAGATTTCGTATTTTAATTAAACAATTAATTATAACAATTAATTATATGTTACTGACTATTTTATTTATCATATTTAAATATTATCCTCTTGTATATAATGCTTATCTACAATATTTAAAATCACATAGATAATTATGAAATTTTTATGATATTTTTAAAGTATTCTAAAGATATACATGCAAATGTAATGAGTAAATTCACTTTATTTATTTATAAATACGTTAGTTTTAAGACATTATATGTTTTACGGGCATCTATCCTAACAAGTATGAACCTGGCTATATAGTTTTACTTATTCTAGTTTACTCAGAGGAATTCCACAAGGAGACATCATAACTTAAACAATAGAATATTTGACTTTGTGGGCCTCACGTTCATGTAGAATTTGAGATCATCACTTGATGGTAATCTGGATAATTAAGATAACGTATAAGTAGTCTTAGTTTGTTGATTTATAATATAGTTGACTTGAAAAGTTCCTAACAATCATCTTCATATAATAATAATAATAATAATAAGAATAATAATAATTAGGAGCTTTCAATGAATTGGTAATTTGAAAGTATTTGATATCCCTATGAGGCAAAGTCACCTGATGCTTTCTGAAGAGGGCATGCACTTATTTGACAGACTGTAAATCCCATCATGAAGTCGGTGTTAGAAGTTTCAACACTCGCGGGGGCGCGCACACACACAAACATACATACAGGTTTTCCACAAGCCTTACAAGGAGCTCTACAAACTACGAATAGTTGTTTGATCAACGAGTTTTATTTACGTTCCATCAATACTAATATTAGCATTTGGAATCATGAAGGATATAACGCACTAGTCTTTTTACGGCACACATTATTTATTTTTCTTTTAAATGAAAAAGAATTAAGAAATATTTATGGTAACTATTCGAGCTTATGAAATTATAAATGTTAATCCGTGAACGTATTGAACAATATAATAGACAATAAAAGATTTTAAATACCGGTACTATACTTTATGTTGGTGCTAAGATTTTAAATAACGGTGCCATACTTTATGTTGGCGATAACTTTGCTCGTGTTTATGGTCTTGATGAAATAATGGTAGGTGATTTTGTAAAATTTGAACGTGTAAGATAGACATAGTTTTGGTGCACCGTATTAAAGTTTCATATCTCCGTACCTTCCATTTAAGTTAATTATATTTGGTGCACCGTATTAAAGTGTCATATTGTATAATAATACAATAATACAATGTTTGGTATAATCATTGTATTGTATAAGTTAATAT
>CAMOHE010048081.1:0-16607 GCA_946598075.1 Artocarpus hirsutus
TAAAGTGAATTGATTTGGATTAATAATTCTGTCTTGGCAAATCGATTTACTTTAGACAATCATTTGTATTGTATCTTAATCTTGAGATGAATAATGGGCCCATTGTCTTGACTTATGTCTTTTGATGTACCAAAGGGTGACATCTACATATTAATAGTGGTATGTATGCCGAAATATTGGAGGTATGACTCTTGATAACGTAGACCTGTTATTCATAGATATAGAATCCATTGATCCTTTTTAGGAGTCGAGATATCCTCTTATATGCGTTATCCTATAATTGAAAAATTAAAGCACTCAACCATTTGGATACATAGGTGTAACCAAATAGTATACTGTCTTTAGATGGTAAGTTTTTTTATGGTGAGATAATAGAACGTAAAATAAAAGTAATAGAGAATGTAAGACAAAACTTTCCTTAAGCCGATTATAGATAATCCAATGGGGATATGATACATTATGATATGTCATAGAGACTTAACTACACGGGCTTCGTAATTCTATATAGTTCGAGAGTACAACTTTAAGCTTTTAGTGGAGTAGCGTTGGAGTTGATAATTATGAAATGTATATCTGGGATATTGATTTTCATAATTATTGGGACCTTAAACTATATAGGTCCATCAGGTCCCATTTTGCTAATTCACAAAAATCCTATAATAATAGGGCGTGCTTTTTTAATAATTGGTGACTTATGTCAAATTTATCAAATTGGCTAAAATTTGAAAGAATCAAATACTTCATGTCTATTTATCGGGTAAATTAATTTTGTGACAAAATGAATTTAAGATAAACTTGTTGAATTATTGGGATTGGATAATTCTTATCTGTTTATCAGTTGATTTAATTTTGAATAAATTAAATCAAGATACACTTGTAGAATTATCAGGAATTCATTTATTTTCCTAGAGATTATCTAGATAAAGTTATTTTAATTAGATAACTTCTCTATTAGGTTATTTAAATTAAAACTGAGACATTATCCTATAGAATCTCAGGTGGAGAATAAAAGATTTGCTGGAATTTTTATCGCAATTTTGGCATGCTGATCCTTAGGTTCGGCCTACCGATGGGGCAAGTTCAGCATGTCGGTTAGACAGATTGGCATGCCAGTCGTGCCATAAAAAGATCACGTATTTTTACGTAGATTTTATCAAATATTAATCCTGGTTTGATTCTGATTCAAATTTTTGAGTCCTTATATGACAAGGACTAACTCCTAGGCCTAACCTTAATAAAAGGGGAGTGAGTCTCATTATTATTAAGATCAATTGAGAGATTAAGAGCGAAACTCTGATGGTGAGATTCTAAAAACTCTCTGATAGCTCTTGTTCACAAATTACGAACACTAGCTTTGGGTTCTCTCAATTGGTTAGAAGGAGAATTACCTAGTGAAAAAGCTGAACGATATGAGCCCACACTCACTCTGATGGTGGATTGAGAATAGCAAAGAAAGCTAGTTGGTTGAGGTATTTTTAGAACGTTACTTCTCTTCACTGATTGCAGGAGCTTTTCGACACACAGAGGTTAGTAAGATCTGGTTAACTTATGCATATAGTGTATCAAACTTGTGTTTTGGAAAATACTCTAGTATAAAAATTTTTAAATTTTCGCTATATACTATTTTTTCAACAATTGATATCAGTGCCATAGTTTTTATATAAATTTGTAAGTTTGTGATAATGCTATATGAATAAATTATGTGTTTTTTATCTCTCTTATGCTTGAATTTAATTTTTTAAAGAGTTGGTACTCTAGGGTTTCTATATATTTTTATGTTATTATGGATTATATGGTGAATGTTTATTAATTAATTATGGTTGATTAGATTATTATTTAATTATTAATTAATTAATTAATTTATACCCTTTATGGTTTAGAATATGTATCTAAGTTTTTTCATATAATTAGATGGCAAACTATCATCTTTGTCTAGGAATTATTATTTAATTTTAAATTTGTAGGAATTTTGTAATTAAATAATCATTTGGAGAAGACGATCTAGAAGATAGATAATAGCATTTCCAGGTATTTCTTGAGTATCTAATTTTATGTTTTTGAATTGTTGAAAATAAAATTGATAAATTGCATTAGAAATTGTATTTTCTAAAAAGGGTGGTTTTTGGTTCGTCAGCATGCCAAACCCTCCAGTTCAGTAGGCTGATAGTCGCAGGATCAGCAGGTCAGACGTGAGGTTTGGCAGGTCGTCAACGAGGTAGAAATCTAGTGGCTCTAGTGATAGGCCGAACTTTCTAGTTTGGCAGGCCAAACTAGAAATGACCAGCAGACCAACCTAAAAAGATCGGCAAGCCGATGGGTCATGACCGACAGACCGATCACACAAATCAGCATGCCGGTAGAGACTTAGAAATTTTTTCAAAAAAGGTGTAGTTTTTGATGCAGTTTTTATTTTATTTTGGGACAATTCTAAGAAACATTAAATTTGGATATGATCGAAAATATGGAGTATTCGATCTATACAGGATTGAAGACTTGAAAAATGGACATTACATGAAAAAGGATACAATTTGAAAATTCAAGGATGAAGAATCGATAATATGTTTTGATTATTCTCTTGTAATCTTTATTTTCTATTCTCTAAGGTAGAACCATAATATTAGGGTTATTTATTATTATTTTGCTTGTAGCTTTGCTTAGTTGCTTTGCTTGTTTGCATTATAATATGATTTGCTATGTATGTTGATAACATGTCATATAGAACAGGAGGTGCTGCTCATATTAAAATTGTTCATGCATGTATTTTAAAATAAAACCTTGATTTCAAAAGAATGAGTGGGAGAAGGTTTTCGAATAGAGGACCTACGGCCTCCATCGTTGGTCCATAGGTAGCACATGATGGTCGCGACCTCAAGGAAGGGATTTCATCATGTACCAGGTTAGATCTCTAAAAGGATAATATATTTTAGCGTGGTTTATCATTGATCATCCCAAGGTGATGATAATAAGCCATGGATAAAATATTGAAACGATGGCTATACACTCATATTAATTTTATTATTAACCTCCCTTAGGAGCTTTGTTAATAAAATTAATGGCCAAAAAAATGATTATTAATATATGCTGGATCATACGGGTCCTAGATGACATATATTAATCAGGAGGGGATCCGTGTTCCTAATTGAATTTGGCAAGTCTCTCCAAGACGGCTTGCTAAATTCTGAGTTGGGAATTATCAATATAAGATTGTGATTTTTTCAAGGTTTTGACACATAAACACATTTGTATGCTATACATGATTGTGTTATCTTATTAAATTATTATGCTATGTTTGCTTATGTTTGATATATGGTTCTTTATTGTAAATTAAAAATGTCTAAAAACTCTTTATCTTTAATACTTGATAAAAACCAATTAACTGGTGAGAATTTTAATGATTGGAAATGGAACCTAAATATCGTCCTATCCTTTGAGAAACTAACTTTTGTGCTAACCACACTATGTCCTCCCAAACCTCCTAGGGAATCCACTTATGAGCAAATCTAAGCATATCATCGCTGGAAAGTTGCTAACGATCAAGCCTGGTGTTATATTATGGCTAGTATAAATAACATACTGCAGGCTCAACATGAAGATTATAAGACTACAAAGCAGATCTTGGATAATCTTGAAAACATATTTGGAGCCCAAGCCATATCAAAACGGAAAAGGGCACTTTGAAAACTTTTGAACTACAAGCAAAAATCGGGGACATCTGTAAAGGAGTATATGTTGTTGGTCATGGATTACCTCATTGAGGCTTAAATCCATGGAGCCAATATAGATGCCAAGTCACAGATGACTATGGTTTTTTGGACTTTGTCAAAGGAGTTCATCCTGTTTAGAGCTTATTTGAGCAACAGACAGGATGTGACCTTGACGAAGTTGATAAAAAGTTACAAGAGTTTGAAAAAGTGACCAGGGAAACTCCTGCTAGTGGAGAGGTTTACTTGACGATTGTATTTGCTTCCAATCTTAATCCAAGGAATGGAAGGAAGCAAAAGTCTAAGGATGGAAAAGTTGGGCACATAAAGAAGAATTGTAAGGACTTCCTTACCCAAGGAGTAAGTGTGATCTTGTGGTTTTAGAAACTTGTTTAGTTAAGGAATCCAATGACACTTGGGTTAGAGATTCTAGAGCAACTAATCATGTTTGTGTTTCTCTAGAGGAATTCTAGGAAGCAAGAAGTTTACTTAGTGAAAACTTCACGTTTCGGATGGGCGATAGATCCTTGGTGTTGGCTAAAGCAGTGGGAGATGTCCATCTTTATTATGATAAATATAGGAGTTTGGTTTTGCAAGATTGTTTTTATGTTCCTAAATTCAGAAAGAATTTGATATCTGTAGCTTGTTTATTTAAAGATTCTTATTTGGTTTCTTTTAATAATAAAGCGGTGATTCGTAAAAACAAATCTTTTATCTATGATGGATGGATGCAAAACAATCTATATTTTATCAAACCTAAGATGGACTCACTACTAAACACTGAGGTAAATGATAATAACTCTAAAAGGCTTAAAACTTCTCACTCTAATGAGACTTGTCCTTGGCATTTGCGTCTTGGCCATATTAACCTGAATAAGATTCAAAGATTGGTAAGGGATGGGCCTTTAAGTCACTTAAAGGTGGCATTTATACCATAATGTGAATCTTGTTTGGAGGGTAAAATGACCAAAAGACCATTCGAGTCTAAAGGCAATAGGGCCGAAAGGGTTCTAAAACTTGTGCTTAGTGATGTTTGCAGACTGATGAACTTCCAGGCACGAGGAGCATATAGTACTTCATCACTTTCGTTGATGATAACTCAAGGTATGTGTATGTGTACCTAATGCACCATAAAAATGACACTTTTGACAAGTTTAGGGAGTTTCGAGCTAAAGTGGAAAAGCAATTGGGTAGACCCATAAAGGCACTTTGATCTAATTGAGGTGGAGAATACCTTTATGATGAGTTCTTAGGACACTTATTAGAAAATAGGATTTTATCCCAGTTGACTATATTGGGCATTCTGCAGTAGAATGCCATGATAGAAAGAATGAATAGGACTTTGTTAGACATGGTTAGGTCCATGATGAGTTATTCATCATTGCCTTTATCCTTTTGGGGATATGCACTATAAACTGCATGTTATTTTTTGAATGATGTGCCTTCAAAATCGGTTCCTAAAACTCCTCACGAGTTATGGACAGGCAAGAAGACATCCTTAAACCATATTTGCATATGAGAATGTCTGGCTTATGTCATGTTTAGGGATGGAATAATTTGGAAGCATGTTCAAAAGTTTGTATACTTGTAGGATATCCAAAAGGGACTAAAAGTGGTTATTTCTATAACCCAAAGGAAAATAAAGTTGTGGTTTCAACTAATGCAACTTTCCTTGAGGAGAGTTACATGGACAACTTTAGGCCTTGAAGCAAAGTGGTGCTCGAGGAGTTAAGGAGTGATTCGATCACTCCGGAGGTTTTGGTAGAAACCACTCCAATCAGTGTAGAAAAACCATACAAACCCGAACAACAACCTAAGGGGCATTGGTGTAGTGGGAGGATCGGGCGTCAACCGAAGAGGTATATGTTCAATGGTGAGGCCTTATTAGTTCAATTGGATGAAAATGATAGGGATCCTTACACTCACGTAGTGAAGCAAACAAAAGTCTAAGAATGCTAATCTAAACCTTTAAGAATTGGGCATATGATGAACAGATTATGCGGAAGACACGATTCTTAAGATGGCGGTCTAAATCATAAAATCCGCAATTGAGGGAATAAAGTTGGGCACTTTATTTATGCAAAGATTGTTATGTTGTCTATATCCCTATTGGGAGATGGTTTGTCTTAGCCATCGGAGATGGACTCTACAAATAGAAACATTGGTACATTGTCATAGGTGATGGTGTGTTAGATCGGGACATAAAGTGAATTGATTTGGATTAATAATTTTGTTTCTACAAATCAATTTACTTTAGACAATATTTGTATTGTATCTTAATCTTGAGATGAACAGTGGGCCCATTGTCTTGACTTATGTCTTTTGATGTAACAAAGGGTGACATCCACATTTTAATAATGGTACACATGCTAGTACGTTGGAGGCATGACTCTTGATAGCGTAGACCTGTTATTTATAGATATGGAATCCATAGCTCCTCTTTAGGAGTCGAGATATCCTCTTATATGCATTATCCTATAATTAGAAAACTAGAGCGCTCAATTATTTGGATACATAGGTGTAAACAAATGGTATACCCTCTTTAGATGGTAAGTTTTATGATGGTGAGACAATATAACGTAAAATAAAAATAATCGGGAAGGTAAGACAGAACTTGTCCTTAAGCCGATTATGGATAATCCTATGGGGATACGATACATTATGATGTGTCATGGAGACTTAGCTACACGGGCTTCGTAATTCAATATAGTTCGAGAGTGTAGCTTTAAGCTTTTAGTGGGGTAGCGTTGGAGTTGATAAATATGAAATGTATATTTGGGATATTGGGTTTCATAATTATCGGGAGCTTGAACTATTTAGGTCCATCAGATCTCCTTTGCTAGCTCACAAAAATCTTGTAATGATACGGCGTGTTTTTCCAATAATTAGTGACTTATGTCAGATTTATTAGATTGGCTAAAATTCAAAAGAATCAAATAATTCATGTCTGTTTATTAGATAAATTAATTTTGTGTCAAAATTAATTCAAGATAAACTTGTTGAATCATTGTGATCGGATAATTCTTGTCTGTTTATTAATTGATTTAATTTTGAAAAATTAAATCACGGTAAACTTGTAGAATTATCATGAATTCATTTATTTTCCTAGAGATTATCTAAATAAAGTTTTTTTAATTAGATAACTTCTCTATTAGGTTATTTAAATTAAAACTGAGACTTTATCCTATAGAATTTAGGGTGGAGAATAAAAAATTCGCTGGAATTTTTATCACAAGTTTAGCATACCGATCCTCAGGTTCGGCCTACCAATGGGGCAAGTTTGGCTTGTTGGTTAGACAGATCGGCATGCCGACTGCGCGATAAAAAGATCACACTTTTTTATGCGGATTTTATCATATATTGATATTAGTTCGATTTTGATTCAAATTTTTGAGTCCTTATATGATAATGACGGACTCCTGGGCCCAACATCTATAAAAGGGGAGTGAGTCTTATTATTATTAACATAAATTGAGAGAATAAAAGTGAAACTCTGCTGGTGAGATTCTGAAAACTCCCAAAGAGCTCTTGTTCACATATTACGAACACTAGCTTTAGGTTCTCTCAATTGGTTGGAAGGAGAATCATCCGGTGAAAAAGCTGAACGACATGAGCCCACATTCACTCCGATCATGGATAGAAAATAGCAAAGAAGGCTAGTTGGTTGAGGTCTTTTTGAAATGTTACTTCTCTTCCTTGATTGTAGGAGCTTTTTGGCACATAGAGGTTAGTAAGATCTGGTTAATTTATGCATAAAGTGTGTCCAACTTGTGTTTTAGAAAATACTTTGATATAAAAATTTTTAAAATTCGCTATGTACTATTTTTCCTACAAAAACAACATGCTCAGTGTACGAGCATAGTCACTAAGAAGAAAGAGCTCAGCCCTGCGAGACCAAACAGAGAGCACACGTGGTAGCTCCTTTACAGCTCAGGGCATGTGAATTTTAGCCTAGGATTTTGAAATCCCGAAGCGCACGACCATGCCATTTTGGATCCCATGGCCATGCATGCCACTTTTCACCCTAGCTAGAGCTTGTGCAACGCGCACGGCCATGCATTACTGTCTCTTGATGGCGAGATTTGCCCCTTTTAGCTATCTACTGGCCAGAAATCATCCATTTTGGAGTTCTATAAATATCTTCTTAAGCCATGAACCCTAGCGTGGAGAATTGGGGGAAGAAACCCATGAGGGAAGGCCAAAATTCCAAGGAGAGAGGAGCTTGAAGTTCAAGATTCTAGAGGATTCAAGTCTTGAAGTTCAACTCCACAAAGAGTTTCTTCTTTCTTTCTCTTTATCCAAATCTTGATTGAAATTTGTATTTGTGTTTGTGTTAAACATATTTATTTTTATAGATTTCATGAAGTGATTAGCAATGGATTTGCCTATGTTTGCTTATATTTCCTTTTCTAGGGTTTTATATAATTTGATTTAGATTATGTTTAAATTATTTTGTTAATTCTTAATATAATTTCCATTTCAACTCCTTTACATTTCTCTATGTTTAATGCTTCTAGTTTATTTGGCTAATAAATTAGTTGATTTGATTTATGAATTTCATTGCTCGGGAAAGATTGACTCATTTATCATAACATGGAAAACATGGTCTTTGTTGTTGTTGAGACTCAAGAGGGTTGAGAACACTTAGATAATCAATTAAGGATTGAGCTTAATGAATGTGTATGTAAACAAGTTAGATAGGACATCAATTTAGGTATTTACGCATATAATCTCATTTAACACCCGGAAGAGGTAATGAGGTAAACTTAGGGCCCTAGATTAATGCATTAGATGGAATGAAGTTAACAATCACAAGATAGGAAGAGCATAAGAAGAATTAAGCTAAATCAAGTCCTTAGACACATTATCACATAGATTATCCATACTGTAAATTATTTCTTTTGTTTGTGGTTTATTTGATTAGTCTTATTAGTTTATTTTCTTTTAATTTAGTTTCCTTTAAATTCCAATTGCCTAAATAAAACTTAGTCATTATGGTTGTGGTCATTCGCTAGTTTTTAGAATTCAATTCTCGTGGGAGACGACAACTCTTAACTCACTAATCTTATACTAAAACTTGACCTCATACGCTTGTGGGTTTAGGCGCAAGACTTGACATGTCACCAATGGAGCAGGGCGTTTTAGTTGTTAGATTAGCATTTTACTAGTCTAATCTATAACTGTTCATGTTAAAAATTTATAGTGCACAATACAGATAGCTTCCAGTTATAAATCAGATTATTAAAAAGTTAATAATTAAAATACTCATGCTTCACCCGTGGAATAAAATTTCTTTCCCCATTAAAAATTCCCAGTTGTAAAACTACGGTCCAAATACGTGCATTTTCATATATACGAACATGATGTATCGCAATTGCACAAATTCTCAAGATTCTAAACCTTCATATCAAACACTAATTCACATCAAAAAAAAAAGAAGAAGAAAGAAACACTATGTGCACAAAATGTTTTATTGACTTCTTGGTGATACATTTTTTAACGTGAGAATATTTTTGTTTTTTGTTTAGGTCAAATCTTACCAAGACCCTAGACTTTTTGTGACTAATTGAACTTTTGGGCTGTCTCATTCGCCATTAAGAAAAAAATAAATAAATAGATAAATAAAAACGATACTATTTTTGCAGTTTAAAAATTACAACGGGAAGAATATTCTTTGATTAAAAAAATTTGATATTCCTAACATGTCTTCTTCTTTTTTTTAATTAAACCATAAAATTGGTCAGGTACTAGCAGTCCATATCGGCCTACTTATGCAGCTTATAAAGCTAGCAATTTGATCGTCCATTTGCGAATCTAAACTTCATGGGAGCAGTTGAGCCAATTTAAGGATTTTACAATTCCTTTTTGTCTTTTTACAGGATACCAATTGCCTTAGATTCCATTCTGGTAAAATAATGAATACATAATATATGTGTATTTATTTTGTGGAAGAAAAGCGAGAAAACGAAATTACCAAGAACATGTGATCGATCACGATCAAAGTGAGATTATCAGCGTTGAACGGTTCAATATTCAACTCCCTTAAAAACGAAGAATGTTGAACATTGCACTTGTCACAACAAGTAGTTTTCCCTTTGATTCACTATATCTTCGTTTTTGGGGTTTGGCGAGGCTGAATATTAAATAATGTCACGAAAATTTTATTCACGGTTATATGGTTAAATGCAGTCAGACTGACTAGTCAAATATAAATGTAAAAGGCTCTCCGAAAAGTGACACATAATTGTATCCACACATTATGTAGCTACATATATATTTTTGGCAAAGCATGTATTAAATGTATGTATTTATATAAAGTTTCTATGACTATAATAAAAACTTTGAAATGGTTGTAGCACCAAACAGTATGCCTCGTCGGCAAGTGATGGACCAGTAGTGTCAATTCAAGTCACGCGGGATGGTCATGAAGATATGAGACAAACGACTATTGGTGCTATTTCGAGTATAGTTGTTACAAACAAAGTTCATATCATAATTATGCTAGACTCCTTTAAAGTATTAATATCAGTTTCTTGTGTTTAATCTTACTTGTAAATTTCAAAACATTTTAAGTTCTTAGTCTAGGAGTAACGTTTTTATTTTTTTTATTTTTAAAGCACTTGTGTCCTTTAAACTAGATGTGATTTGGCAATTTAGTCTCTGAAGAATACTTTTAAACATATATTTAATTCTTACATTGTTAAACTAGTAGCAATCAACTCCCATTGCAATGGAAGATTATATAAATTTCTTTGTTTTCTTTTTCTTTTTAAGTAAAAATAACTATTACATTGTAGAATGAATTGATGCCTTGAACTACTCTATGTAGTATCCTTAGAGAGTAAATTGCCCAAAACTTGTCGATAATTGTAACAACCTTGAATTTTAAATTGAGATTAATTATGTTAAGTTTAATTATTAAATATGCTAAGTATGATTTTGATATTAATTTTAGTTATTTAAAATTTTGTTACTACTGTTATATTTGAACATTTTGATTTTTAGTTTTAAAATATCAAATGACATTTTTATCGCATATTTTCCTCGTACTTACAAAAATGCCCTTGGGCCTTTTCTTTTTCTTTTCTTTCACACTCTTTCTCTCTCTTTCTCACGCTCAGCTCTCTCTTTCTTTCTCTTTGAAAAATTTTAATTTCAAGCTTTATTTCCGTTGATTTGAAGATGAAATTGAAGTTCAATCACCAAGTTTTTGAACATAATGATATTTGTTGAAAGTAATTTATGATTTTAAATGCAGTTTGTAAGCTCTTGAATATTGATTGAAGCTTACGTTGGATTTTATTTGGAGTTTACAGTATTGAATTTAAATGAGATAGGATATTCCTATCCCTTTGTTTGGCAGCCTCTTTTAAATTGTTTTGGCTAAATGCTTGGTTTTTAAATGATTGTTGAAAATGATATCTGTCTTTGACCTTAAAGAATTATATTTTAATAGCCTTTTCGATTTCCAACACCTATACTGTGATATTTTATCAAATTTCGTTTAAATAAGTATTTATTAATTTTTGTTAAGATCTTAAGATTAGTTTATGATGATATTTTTATCTGTAACTGTTATTTTTAAATAATTTGTTTTTAACTAAATATCCTATTGAGCCTTCCGCTCACGTTTTCTTGTTTTTTTAAAAAAAAAATCCCCCTTCTAAGTTTAAAAAGGGAGAAAGGCCCTAGGATCAAAACCTAGCTCTTTGGGTTGAAATGGTATTTTCCTCTGAACTATGGCATGATAGTTGTATTGTTTGACTTGTCCCGATGTAAGTCTTGATGTAGTTTTTGTCTCTATTAATTGTATATTTTTAATTTATCTTAGAGACTATGATTTTCACTATTCTTGTATTGTTATTATTATTAATGTTATTTTTATTTTCTTTACTTATCTATTTTCGTGGTAAACATTCACGTGATAGTGAATGAGGAAAAGATCCCGGCCCTATGTTCGTGGTATCTACGTGACGGTGACCGCTGATGATATTTATTTTCTTTCTACATATATACTTATTTATCTTTTCTTTATTTACTTTATTTTCATCTTCTTTACCCAAAACTCACAAGCCCCTTCTCTAGGGCGCCACAAAATAGTATCAGAGTACAGACTTCAGATCTTTTGGGAACTAAACTTGTGGGATTTTTACTTTTTTGTTTTCGTTTTTTTCAAGTTTTATGTCGAGACAATTGTCGTTATAGTTTCGTTTGAGTACACAATGTTGATTTTGATTTTGATTTTAAACTTTAGATATTTGAAAATTTTGAGGATGAAATTTCTTTTAAGGAGGGTGGATTGTAACATCCTTGAATTTTAAATTAAGATTAATTATGCTAAGTTTAATTATTAAGTGTGCCAAATATGATTTTGATATTAATTTCAGTTATTTGAAATTTTGTTGCAATTGTTATATTTGAAAATTTTGATTTTTAGTTTAAAAATATCAAATGACATTTTTATTGCACATTTTTCCCATACTTACGAAAACGCCCTTGGGCCTTTTCTTTTTCTTTTCCCTTTCCTTTTTCTTTTCTTTCATGCTCGCTCTTGCTCTTTTTCTCTATCTTTCTCAAGCTCAGCTTTTTCTTTCTTTCACTTTGAAAAATTTTAATTTCAAGCTTTATTTTCGTTGATTTGAAGATGGAATTGAAGTTCAATCACCAAGTTTTTCATCCAAAAATGTCCAATTAAAGGTTAGCCCTTTTTCTCTAAACTTTTTAATTTTCGTTTTGAATCTTTGATGTATTTTGCAATCCGAACTTTGGTGAGCTTAGATAATGTTTATTCTAAGCTTATAGGACTTGCTTTATCCTAGATTTAAGCTTTATTTGAACAAAAATCAACTTCATCAAGTTTTTGCGTTTTTCTTTGATTTTCAAATCAAAGGTGAAATTGAGTTTAAATTTAGGGAAAATAATTTAAATTTGTTCTATTATAATTTTCTAAGGTTTCTATATGATTTTCATACTTTAGGAATTGAAAAACAGGTTTTAATTTGAATTTTGGGCTTAAGGAAGCCGAAACCCAAGACTTAGAAATTTTTAGAAATTGCCAGTTTGGTAGGTCAAACTTGAAGTTTGGCATGCCGGATTCATGCGTTTGGCAAGCCGAATTCATGTCATTGGTAGGCGTACTCAAGCTAGTTTGGTAGGCCGGTTCTAGAGTATGGTAGGCTAAGCTATGTAGGTTTGATAGGTCGAACCAGGATGCTTAACAGGCCGACTGTAAACTTTGAAAATTGTATTTTTCTTCTGGTTTTCAATGTTTAATGATTCTGAAATATTTTAAAAAGGATTAAGATTTTGAGTTATGATTATTTTGAGTCAAAAGGAACATTAATAATTAAATTAATATAATGATATATGTTAAAAGTAATTTCTGATTTTAAATGTAGTTTTTAAGCTCTTGGAAGTTGATTGAACTTATGTTGGATTTTATTTAGAGCTTACGGTATTGAATTTAAATGAGGTAGGATATTCCTATCCCTTTCTTTGGTAGCCCCTTTCAAATTGTTTTAGTCAATGCTTGGTTTTTAAATGATTGTTGAAAACGATATCTGTCTTTGATCTAAAAGAATTTTATTTTGACAGCCTTTTGATTTTCAAAACCCGTACGGTGATATTTTATCAAATTTCATTCAAGTAAGTATTTATTGATTTTTGTTAAGATCTCGAGATTAGTTAATGAATGATATTTGTATCTGTAACTGTTATTTTTAAATAACTTGTTTTTAACTAATTAGCCTAATGAGCCTTCCGCTCACGTTTTCCTTTTTTTTTTTTTTTTTAAATCCCTCTTCTAGGTTTAAAGAGGGAGAAAGGTCATAGGATCGAAACGTAGCTCTTTGGGTTGAAATGGTATTGTCCTCTAAACTGTGGCATGATACATATATTGTTCGACTTGTCCCGATGTTGGTTTTGATGTAGTTTTCATCTCTATCAATTGTATATTTTTAATTTATCTTAGAGACGATGATTTTCAGTTTTCTGGTATTATTATTATTATTATTGATGTTATTTGTATTTTATTTACTTACCCACTTTTGTAGTAAATATCCATATGATGGTAAATAAGGACAAGATCTTGGCCCCACCTTCGTGGCATTCACGTGACGGTGACTGCCAATGATATTTATTTACTCTCTACATACATACTTATTTATCTTTCTTTATTCACCTTATTTTCATCTTCTTTACCCAAAACTCGTTGACTCCTTCCCCGGGGTGTCACAATAATTTAGGGGACAGAAGTGTTAATGACTATGATCTATTATTATACTTGGTTATTTAATGCTCATACTAATTCTTGTTGTGGTCATAGGAATTATAATTTAATAGTAAATTCACACTTGCTTCCACCATGTTTCAAATTTCCAATCCCTTGCCTCCAAATTCTTAAAAAAAAAAATCTTGTTATGTTTTTAAATAATTTTAGCTATGACATTTATAAGGTGATTCCTTTTTGTAGTCACTTAATTTTAGAAGTTTGACGTTTGATTTGGATGTAATGATAACCAACCATTATTAATTATTGTTGAAAAAAGAATTAACCAAAACTAAGTTAACTATCAGTTTTAGTCTTTAGCTTTGTTAGTTCATCAACAATGAGTATATATGCATGTGATGACTCGATCCTTTTTTTTTTTTTTCCAAGTTGAGTATAAGTCTTTTTTTTATTTACCAATTTAATTAGTCCCTAACTGTATAATTGACGAAAAAATTTTGAAATTTGATAAAAATAATCGTATATCAATCGATGGCATAAAATGTTTTCAAAAACAATGTACTGCCTTGGAAACTCTTGAAAATTAACAATAGAATAACTTGATCTTATAAGAAATTTTGCAAATTTCGAATTATTGAGCGATGGACAGATAATGATCCTTGTTAAATTTCACACTGATCATCATCAATCTTTGATTTAAGAGGCCGAAATTTTACCAAAAGAATAAAATTTATGGGTGCTAATCTATAAGAAGTTGACGACCCTAAATTTCAAAATGCTAATGCTAATTATAAAGAAGTAGCGCCAAAAATCATTAATATTTTATTCCTGTAGTTGCGAAAAATCATTAGTTGTTAGATAAAATAATGTTAACCGAAATCTAACCAATACGGATATATTATATTTAATAAAAACCCTCCATGTCTTTTGCGTTATTCAGCGGATACACTTTTATTTATTTAAAATTAGGGGAATAACCATTCAAAGTTCTAATTTCTACTGTCTAATAAATTAGTGGGAGCTTGGCATGCAAAATGCTACTATTTAAACACTTTGGAATTTTGAGTGTAGTAAATGTGATTTTTTGATCGAAAGTATAGCAGTAAATTTGTGTTGAATTATGTGAATTTCACCTAATCTAAACAGAGCAGGGGAGGAATTCGTAAAAATAAGTAAATAAATAAATTGAAGGAATTTTTTTCCTAAATTTTAGGAATATGAAGAAATTTTGATAGTGTCCATTCCTTATTGTCAATGTAGCTGTTTTTCCGATGCTTATGACAATCACACGAATTTTTATTTTTTTAAAGAAAATTGTATTGCACTGTTTTAAGAACTAATTTGCTTTAAGAAAAGCTTTAACAACTATTGTATATGACGAATAGGAATTGATTTAATGATTCAAAATTTAAATGATTAATTTATCCGTATATATTACTATGGTGGAACTGTCTTTCACTCGCACATTCTGCATTGCAATATTATTGTGCTTTATGGACAAGCTCGTGATAATAAATTACTAGACAAAAGAAAAAAAAATCAATTGCTAACAATTGGCTTCCTTCTATTCCCTTTATGCACGAATTGTGGAAGATTTATGCTGTAGTAATGTCATATTTATAATCACTCGTTACTTTATTCCTAATAAAATAACAATTGATTAATTTAAACATTTTTTATGTAAGAGCTATGCCAAGTACTACTATGTGTTTTTGATATTATAATATTTTTATCAAAAAAATTTTTAATCCCATAGTCATAATTGAATAATCTAGCTATTTTTTTTATTAAAAAAAGTCTAGACAGACCAATGCTTTATCAAAAAAGTTCATGTAACGGATAAAAATGTTGGTAAAGACTCTATTGTTAAACCTATCTCTTTATAAGTAGCGTGTAGCTCTAATCACAACAAATGTGTTTGTTTGCAATAAAAATATGTGTGAATGGGTTCTCGAAAATTCCAAATCCAGTATTAGTTTGACGGTGATAATTTATCACATTTAAAGCTGTCAAAGAGGATCAAATATAGGACACAAACCCAACACCACAGCCCACTTGCCATTATAGCCCCTAGTTTAAGAAAGCTCGCACATTAGCCAAGAAAAAAAAAAAAAAAAGAGAAAAGGAGCATTGTTCTAGTTCTAAAGTGTTTCTTTTTAGTGTGCGTGTGTAATACATACATATATATTAATTTTAAATACCCCCCATACGAAGTAGTCGATAAAGTTATGCAAATTGAGGAGGGTGGTCAACTTGTAATCCAGCATATAATTAAATTCCCAGGCGCATTTTTATGACTTTATGGGACCAAGTTGCTCCTTATTTTTATCACCACCCCCACATGAACTTTCATTAAACTCTTTCTTCTCTTGTCCCTTTCTTTTTTATTTTTTCTTTCTAAATCAATTTTTTTTTTTCTTTTTCATTTTCGCCCCCAACCAAACCAATCCTTCCCTTCTCTCTCTGCATAAATCCCACCTCTTGAAATAAGAACTTGGAAAGTGACCAACACCCCCAAACCCCATACTCAAAAGCCTCCTCACTTTCTCTCCAAATCTACATACCAAAAAATAAAAGAAAACAAAAACAAAACTCAAAATCAAAGAGATTATTACATTTTACATTACAGAAGAAGAAGAAGAATGCCAGCGAATCCGCCGAGGCCGCCACTGATGTTC
>CAMOHE010048081.1:16627-48040 GCA_946598075.1 Artocarpus hirsutus
TATATATTACTATGGTGGAACTGTCTTTCACTCGCACATTCTGCATTGCAATATTATTGTGCTTTATGGACAAGCTCGTGATAATAAATTACTAGACAAAAGAAAAAAAAATCAATTGCTAACAATTGGCTTCGTTCTATTCCCTTTATGCACGAATTGTGGAAGATTTATGCTATAGTAATGTCATATTTATAATGACTCGTTACTTTATTCCTAATAAAATAACAAGTGATTAATTTAAACATTTTCTATGTAAGAGCTGTGCCAAGTACTACTATGTGTTTTTGATATTTTAATATTTTTATCAAAAAAAATTTTATTCCCATAGTCATAATTGAATAATCTAGCTATTTTTTTTATTAAAAAAAGTCTAGATAGACCAATGCTTTATCAAAAAAGTTCATGTAACGGATAAAAATGTTCGTAAAGACTCTATTGTTAAACCTATCTCTTTATAAGCAGCGTGTAGCTCTAATCTCAACAAATGTGTTTGTTTGCAATAAAAATATGTGTGAATGGGTGCTCGAAAATTCCAAATCCAGTATTAGTTTGACGGTGATAATTTATCGCATTTAAAGCTCTCAAAGAGGATCAAATATAGGACACAAACCCAACACCACAGCCCACTTGCCATTATAGCCCCTAGTTTAAGAAAGCTCGCACATTAGCCAAGAAAAAAAAAAAAAAAAAAAAAAGAGAAAAGGAGCATTGTTCTAGTTCTAAAGTGTTTATTTTTATAGGGTGTTTGGAAGGTGGTGGGAACCAGTGGTGAGAACCATTTTTACTGTAGCATATGAGAGACTTTACACTGTAGTAATTTTTTTTATTGTTATGTAGCATGTGAGAGCTTTTTACTGTTTATAACTGATTTTGTGGTGGAAACACCACTTTGGCAAACACCCCATTAATATACATATATATTAGTGTGTGTGTATATATACATATATATATTAATTTTAAATACCCCCCATACGAAGTAGTCGATAAAGTTATGCAAATTGAGGAGGGTGGTCAACTTGTAATCCAGCATATAATTAAATTCCCAGGCGCATTTTTATGACTTTATGGGACCAAGTTGCTCCTTATTTTTATCACCACCCCCACATGAACTTTCATTAAACTCTTTCTTCTCTTGTCCCTTTCTTTTTTATTTTTTCTTTCTAAATCAATTATTATTTTTTTTTTCTTTTTCATTTTCGCCCCCAACCAAACCAATCCTTCCCTTCTCTCTCTGCATAAATCCCACCTCTTGAAATAAGAACTTGGAAAGTGACCAACACCCCCAAACCCCATACTCAAAAGCCTCCTCACTTTCTCTCCAAATCTACATACCAAAAAATAAAAGAAAACAAAAACAAAACTCAAAATCAAAGAGATTATTACATTTTACATTACAGAAGAAGAAGAAGAATGCCAGCGAATCCGCCGAGGCCGCCACTGATGTTCCACCGAATCAACATGCAGCAGGCGAAGGAGGCGAAGATGATGACCAAAAGGTCGTCGCCGCTTCCTGACGCGGTGGCGCGTGAGCACACGCGCGAGGTGAGCCCCCACCAGTCCTGCTCCGCCATGATCCAGGAGATTGCCGCCCCCGTCTCCACCGTCTGGTCTGTCGTCCGGCGATTCGACAACCCCCAGGCTTACAAGCACTTCGTCAAGAGCTGCCATGTCATCGTCGGCGACGGCGACGTCGGCACACTCCGTGAGGTCCAGGTCATCTCCGGCCTCCCCGCCAACAACAGCACCGAGCGCCTCGAGATCCTCGACGACGAACGCCACGTCATCAGCTTTAGCGTCGTCGGCGGCGACCACCGCCTCTCCAACTACTGCTCCGTCACGACTCTCCACCCCTCCCCCACCGGCCCCGGCACCGTCGTCGTCGAGTCCTACGTCGTCGACGTCCCACCGGGAAACACCACCGACGACACCTGTACGTTCGTTGACACAATCGTACGGTGCAACCTCCAGTCTCTCGCTCAGATCGCCGAGAATCTCGCCAAACGCCGCTGACAACGTCAGCGACCTCCAAGTAATTCGTAATTCATTTCATCTAATTTCTTTTCAGAAGAAAAAAAATCCTAATTTTCCGATATTCATATGCCGTCGTTTCTTCGTCATCAGATGTGGTTTCGCCGTTGAAATCGGTTGTTCTTTTTTTTATTATTATTATTTTTTTCTGTTTTTGTGTAACTAAAACGTAGAGGAATATTTATGGCATGCATAAATAATAGTCACATTTTAATCACAACCCAAAATTAGTCTTCTTTCTTTCTTTTTTCTTTTTGGTTTTAATATGAGGTTGAGATATTGTTTGTTCATGTAGAGAAATGAAAGTTAGATCTCCACTTTTGGAATCAATAAAGTTACTGGTTGGGTGTTATTTAATTTATCTGTTATAATGCTAGTACACTCTTTCTGCGGTGAATTACCAACCACATTATATACATATACATAAATATATATATATATATATTAATGTATATGCACATAAATTAAGTATGGCCACGTGAAGTGGGCAGCTCTGATCAGCGTCCAGAAGTTAAGGCGTCTCTGACGATGGCTGCTTCGAAACGTTATGGCTCTATCTTATTCCTACAATTTTAATTCTTAACCCGACGATGTTTCTTCGTAACCGTATAAAAGTGTGTTTGGAAGTGGTTTTTACCGCGCGATTTTTATTACAAATTCAGTTATAAATAATGTAAAATTTTTATATATTACAAGAATAATTAAAAAAAATTATTACAATATAAAGCTCTCATATGTTACAGTAAAAGTAATTTCCACCATCGCTTCCCACCACCCTTTCAAACACACATTAAGTTTTTCCGTTTTGCTCTAATGCTATTTAAAACTCGGGAACATTTTCAGACTATTTAGATAATATACTTTGAATTTTATCCAAGTGTTGTTTACTGATGCGTTATATGGTACTGACGGAAGAGTTGATGAATTGAGTTGCAAGTTGCAGCCATGATCACAACATATAAATTGTAGTAACCTAGATAAGTTTCGCTCCATACTCTTATTTATTTTATTTTTTCTTTTTGAAAATAGTGCGGTTATACAGTTGATTCACATATTTATTTGGAGAGATTTTGTCGGACCGCCTACAAATTTTTAATTTTTTTTTCCATGTTTATGAATGGGACGTAATTAGTCCCCTAAGTAATGTTTATATTGAGGCTTGGTGTTGGACTGTTAAAGTTAGATTACAGATGGTATCGAGATTATTAATAGCGTGTTTAGAAAAGTAGTTCGTTACTTTGAACTTTAAACAATGAAAAAACTTTTACCTATAAAAGTGCATGTATGTAGAAATTAGGGAGGTTCAAGCCCTTCCTTCACTTTTTTTTCTCTACCTATATTATTTAGTAAAAAATTACTAAAATTTAAACAATGCTTTATCTAAAAAAGTTAAATTTATATAATCTTATATATTATATAAGATATAGCCTCCTTTAAAAAAAAATCTTAGTTGTATCACTGCTTACATATTGCAATATTACAATAAAATATTTAATGTAAAATTTTTTCATATTATAATTCTCATACTTTATTTGATGATTTAAATTATCCTCCGTAATGAATTTGTTTGTGCACACATATATATATATATATATATAGGTGTGTGTTTATAGTTTATAGGCACATAAATTAAAAAAAAAAAAGAAATTAAAAATGAGAAAAATATTGCAGGAGAACGTGGGGTAGGTAAATCAGTGTGCTGCAAGTTGCAGGGAGGGACTGATAATGCATTGCTTCATATTGTACCACCAGCCATGGAATCAATTGATTCGTACCTTTCGACATTTGCCTTTAAGTAATAATCAAGACTAATTATTTTTTTTCACGTCAGTATATTTAACTTTTCAAACGAGTAGAAAAATATTCAACAAGAAACAAATGTAGGTAATTAAGCTTGAAAATTTCGAGTACTCGATGTAGGCGTTAAGCTTTGGCCGTATTGCACGGGGTTCGGAACTCCTCCCTCTTTCTTTCTCTCTCTCTCTCTCTCTCTCTCTTTCTTTCTCTCTCTAAATTATAAAAATGCTGAATAACGTGACGGGGAAAGGACAGCTGAGTCCAGCAACTTGACCTTTTCTGACGGGCTCAATACATCATCTACTATCTTAGCTATTAAAAATATTCAAAAAATAATAAAAAAGGATATGATTTAATTATGTGCAACTTGTTGATTGTTCGTTTCTCTTATATTTCCCAAGTCTTTCCTCTGCCTTCGTATAAAGGCAAGGACAATGCAAATTGCAAGTTGCTTAGTTCTTTCTTCTTGTCATTGTTTGTGTTTCTTTTCACTTTTCTTTTCTCTTTTTGTTTTAATGCCTGATTTGCTCGGGATTTTTGAATGGGACGGTTTGAAGCAAGTTGGCGAGCAAGTGGGTGGACTGTGAGGGCTGCATTTAATTATCGCCCGTGTGTCTGTTTGTCTACTTTTGAATGCCTTCACGCCACCCTATTTAACCATTTTGCATCTCTCTCTCTCTCTCTCTCTCTCTCTCTCTCTCTCTCTCTATATATATATATATATATATATAACTTGTTTTTAAATGTGCTTCTTTCCGGAGTATTTTGTAGCCAGGATTAAAAAAAAAAATACACCACTAACATGATTTAGTTTCAATCATCATGTTGTTCTAAATTATCAAGTCTTTTAGAGTGGAATTCGTAATAGATGTCTTGGATGAGGCATCTGAACCGGATCTGTTACATTTTTTTCAGTAATATAACATCATTTATAAATTTGTATAGCATTCAATTTGTCCTAGTGTAACACTTAATAAACCCCATTTTTAACATTAAAAAATGGAATTAACTACATAATTGTCCTTATGTTTTTAGAAATTATAAAGGTATATTTGAAAATTTAAAAACTTATTTCAATGTCACCCCATGAATAGAAAAAATTAGACAAAACAATATGATCACCTTTAAATGATGATGATAAATATTTTATATGTTAAAAATATAAAATTCTTTAAACAAAATATCAAAATTTTAAAAAAATATTAAGTTATATGACTTTTTAAAATTTAAAATATATTTTTTAAAATTTTTTTAAAAAAGAAACATATATTTCATAAATAAATTAGGTTTAGTCAATAGTTTTTTTTATCTTATCTTTACGTTTTTCAAGTCAAAAATATATACAAAGGATAAAATTGAAACAGGTTTTTTCAATTTAAAGAATAACTTTGTAGTTTCTAAAAATGAAAAGACAAATTGAGAAATAATGAAAATTATGAGGTATAGTTATGCGATTAACTCAAAAAAGTATTATAAGTGTCGAATTTTTAGGGTGACAAATTTGAGACTTTATCATAATTTAAATGAGATTTTATAGAATTTATGTATTAAAAAAATGTTGAATAAGGCATTATTTTATATCTATTCTTGTCTTCTTTCTTTTGTATGATGTAATTTTGATCAACCATCGAATATTGATTCAAATTTTTGGCTTACTAATAGGTTTAGAATTCTCCTTTCTTTCTGTTTTTGTGTATCATTCGATTTAAATTTTTTAGTTTGAATCATCTATAATATAAAGCGCTCAGCTATTACCATAAAATAAAATGCAGTTAAATAAAAACTCAGCGGCTACCGTGGTTCAACAAATAATGATTTAGATCATTGTTTGAATCACTTCCCTAATCACTCAAGAAAAGATTTTTTTTCCTTGGCTATAGAGCCATAGTTACACGTGTTTTTGATAGAATACGTATATATAATGTTACAACCCAGAGTGTCGAGAATTTTACCTGATCATCCCCTTTTATATTTAACTTGATTAGGTAGAAACATATCTGGAAAAATTTAAAATTAAAACAGACACAGGCTTAGCCTGGTGTAGTAACTAGTAACTCCAAACCTACGCTTCAAAGTTAAATCCCGAGTTTCAACAGGCCGCTCTTCATCTATATCACGTCACACGTGGAAGTGTATATGCGTTGTTATATTGCATGACAAAAAAATTCTACATACAGAAATTTTGCGGTAAAGAAAGATTACTGTTGTGGAATATAAAAAGCATTTTCATAAAAAATGGGTACGTTATTCAATGTAATGGAATGTGTGTTTACCAAATGAGCAGACAAATATATTAGAAAAGAAAGTAAACTAATAAAAAGGAGCATTACTCGTGTACTTTCTTGTGTTTACTAATTTATTTTGTAGTGTGAAAAGGGAAAATATTCAAAACATTCTTTCTGTTTTTGTTAAAATATCACTTTTATTTTACTTATTATTAAATGACTAAAACACCCCCTTTATTTTGCGTGAATACTACTTGTGCCCCCTCTTATTATTAAAATACCCAAAACACCCTTGTTTCAAAATCACACTTAAAATACCTTTGAAGCAATGAATTTTTTTTAAAGATTGTAAGGTTATTTTTCTCAATATATATTATGTTATTTTATAAACAATTTGACATAAAAATTTTAAGAAATTGTAATATAAAATGTTCAAATAAATATCTTAATTAAGCAAATACTTCAATTATTTTGATGGTTTCAACTTTTTAAGATTAATTTTATTTAGTTTTTTTAATAAAGTTTTAAATTATATTTAATAAAGATTAGGAACGATAATTTTAAGTTTTTTTAAAAAAAATTAATAAAAATAAAAAACCCGTGAGAAACAAAAGCACATATACAAAATAGCCTTTCAATGTAATATACATTGAAAAGGACAATCTTTGAAGTTTTTAAAAAATTAATTGCTTCATAAGGTATTTTGAGTATGATCTTCAAAACACAGAGGATGATTTGGGTATTTTAATAACAAGATGGGCAAAAGTGATATTTAAGCATATCATAAGGGATGGTTTCAGCAATTTAATAGTAAAAGGGGTAAAAGTGGTATTTAGGCAAAATGCAAGGATGTTTTAGGTATTTTTCTGTGTAAAGGAAAACAACCTTATGAATTGATAATCTTATTGATGTAATTACTAAAATATCTTGTTATATGATTTAAGTAACAATTGAGTTACAATATTTGAATTTGGACATCAAAGTAAATTTTGCATGTAATAATGAACTCACAAAACCATTGCAAAATCTCCAAAAGATTCGCAAAAACCACTGCAAAATCCCCTGAAAATATTAAAGACGATAAGAGTATATATATACATATATATATATATTTATATATATATATATATATATATATTGAAAAACCCTCATTAAATAGGGGAGAAAAAGATAGAAAAACTTGTGTATCCATCAATTAAGTCGGTTGTATTTCAAAAAACATATATAGTTATATTTGACATAAATCAACTTTTGGCTCGTCGTTATTCTTTACATTTAACGTCATACGTAAATTGTAATCAACGTCATTTAACAGAAAGAATTAGATGATGCATTCTCTGATTTTAAAATTTATGAAAGAATTTTGTTAGCTAGCATCCAATCTTATTTATTTTGAAACTAAAAACGAAAGAAGAAAAACCCTATTGCCCTTCCTAAAATTTCCGAATTCCGCCTCTGTTAAGGTATTAAAACGATTCTCAAACTCCCAAGAACTCCCAACTCCATCGCTCAAGTTATCTATTGTTTTTCATCACTATCTCACCACTTCATGCACATTGCATATGGGTTTAATATAATAAAATTAGTACAAGCCTAAGCTGCCCATTTGTTACTTACAAAAAAAAAAAAAAAAAAAAAAGAAAGACAAATATTGCGATCGAGTGACGATAAAATAAATGGAAATCACGGCATTAAGGTAATTAATACAGATCCCACGTACTTGAGCAACATCCAAAACAACATAAAATGCATAGCTTAATTTGCACTGAAAAAAAAAAAAAACATTGTTTGAGATGCTGCATGCTTGATCAGGGGCGCCTGTTACATTATTGATAAGCCATAGTCAAGTTTGGCTTATCCCACCACCTAATTAAAGCAAAAAAAAAAAAGAAAAAAAAGGATTTTAATGGAATTTCTGGGGTTAATAGAATCATCTCACCTCGTATGAATAAGAAAAAAAAAATGATGTTTGATGGAAACTTCTTGATATGCCCAAGCAACCAATGACCAATATATATGAAGATTTCAGCAATTTTGACAATCCGAAAACAAAAGGAAATAGGCCCATGAAGGGAAACAAACGTGTTTCAAATGGTTACGAAAGAAAAAGTGAGGAAAATATGCCATTTTGCTTTTAGAATAGAAAGGCTTGTGAACGGGAAGACGTTGATTAAATACAGCCCATTTTGGGAAACAAACGGCATATGGTATATAACAAGTTGGTTGCTTTCTGCAATTTTGGCCTAGTTGCACCTCTTTGGATTCAGACCTATACAAAGGAGGAAGATACATATGTATATATATATATATATATGTATGTATGTATGTATGTATGTGTACCTTGCCAGTTAGCGGATGCCATGGTGCTACTTGAGGCGGCTGTGATATCTTATTCTTGAGTTTCCTTTAGGACAACTAATCAGGATGTGGAAATATCATGCACCGATATGACATCTGAGTACTTTAGATATCTGTTTCATGTATTCTTTAAGTTTAATGGACTCAAATTTAAATTTAAGTGTCAAAAATCTTTCAGATATGTGTTTATTTTTTTTTAAAATCTAAATCATTTAAGTATCAAGAATCTAAGTTTTTAGAGTTCTCATTCTTCTTAAACTTTTGATACTTGGATATTTTTGTTATAGTAAAAATTAAAATTCTCTCTCCTATATATTTGAGAAAAAAATCATAACTTCTTCATTTGATATCCAATTGAGATGATTCTTTTTTTATTGTGTTCCTAATAAAGAGAGGAATAAATCAAGATCTCTATTGCATATTTTTTAAGATCATTAACATTAAGATTTTATTAGATTTATTAATAAATCAAAAACTATCTTCACTACCTCTCCAAACATAAATTTTAATTTTATTCGATACTTAGATTAAAACTTAAATACACTTCCAAACGTTAATTCGAATAACAATTCAAATCATAAACTAAAATCTTAATTCAAATCACGTTAACTAAAATTAAACCACTAATTCAAATTAACTTCTCTTAATTTTTTTTTATTTATTTATCACCTGCACGTGACGACAGCTTGTATGTACAATCACGCTTAAAAGGAGGAACCAAATATATACACAAATGAGTGGACGTAGTTACATATTAGAAAATGTGGTTGGAATTTAATCTGGATTTAAATAATATTGATGCTATAACATATTTAAATAGTATTAAATATAGTTATAAATATACCACATATAAATTTGTTGATCTCTTATCACTATATTAATTCCATGAATAAGAATATATGACTTCTTTTAATTGTTTGCCTGAGATACTAGTATGCTCGGAAGAAGATAACTAAAAATTACGTATTTATCATATTTTCTAGAATCTTGATTGTATCTATAATAAGTATATAAAGCTTCATTGGAGGAGCTATTATAATTAGATTCTAAATTATTGATTGTAAACTCATAAAAATATTAACTTTATTTAATATTTGCATTCTTAATGTATACGAGACAAATATTTATTCATTCAAAGTATAAAATGTTGATAGATTATTTAAAGAAAAAATCTATTATATTTTGTAATTCTGTTATTCAAATTTTGGTCAAAACTTTTATGATATATATCAAAATTTTGTACAAAATAGACTATAGATTTTTCGATATCGATATTTTTACTGATCATGTTTATCAATATTTTTGATATTTTTTTATATTTTATCAAAATTAATATTATAGTAAAAAGATATTTCAGTATCTATTGAAATTTTTAAAATTTTGTCCATATTTATGTCTACGGACATGGTTAGATTTTTTTTTTTTGAAAAGAGGATATACTATTAACTATATGGTTAGAGTTTTGCCACTCCTTACGCTATGTCGTAAATATAATTTTTTTTTTTTTGAATTGGTAAATATGGAACCTTATTCATCTCTTTAGACAACCTTATTCTTTTTAAAAAAAAAAAAATTTATTGTTTCTAATAAGTGTTACCGTCGGCTTGAGCGCCTAGCTAGTTCGAGCAGATCGAGTACAAGAAAATGCATAAAAAAAAAATTAGTTGCAAAAGGTACAAACTGTGAGTCACCAAACTCTTTGGTAGCAATATAAGATCTAGCTACAACTATATTATTTGTGACTAAAAACTTGCTTGCAAAAAGTACCTTTTGCAACCAAAATTTAGATTATCAAAATTTTTAGTTGCCAGTTTTTAAATTTCCATTATATTTTTTTACGATTAAATATTTGGTCATCAAAAAGTAACTTTTGCGACCAAAAAAATTTAGCCGCCAAAAACTTGGCGCTAATCTTTGAAAAAAAAAAAGGTAGATAAATTAACATCTGCAATAAAAAAATTTTGGTCATAATAGATGGAGAATCTATCACCAATTATTTGGTTGCAAGAGGGATCAATATTTATAGCAACGAAAATGCTATCGAATTTTGGTTGCCAAATGAGTACCATCTATGTTATTTGCAACGACCACATATTCGGCCACAAAAATACTTTACAACTTGTTTTAAAATTATTTATTCTGTGTGGAGAGTTTTTCACTTAATTAACTAATTTATTATTGTGAATATTTGTAAAGCAAGTATACCCTATCCCAAATAAGTAATACAGAGTGAGAAAAGGTTGTTCCTTCAAGGACTATTTGTAACTAATTACCAAGATTAATTTAACTCTAGTTTTATTTAAACAATCAATTGAAGAAAAACGTGATTAATTAACAAATAAAATAAAACTACTAATTAAAATATTGTTTTAGAATTGGAAAAGACATTTTATGTTCTAAGTTTTTCAAGGAATTTAATTTTTGTTTCAAGGCTTGTATTATTGGGTTTTTCTTTTAATTTTCCAAACACTATATTCAATTTATATTAAGATATGAATTTATTGAAAATGGTACAATGTCTGATAGTCTTTTCAAAATTAATTTACAAAATGAAACTTCTTTTACTTCTATGCATGTTCATGATGATGCTGATGTTGGCATTAAGAGATGTGTTACAAATGAAGAATCCTCTATGTTGTGGCATTGTAGACTAGCCCATATCTTTATTGAAAGAATAAAGAGATTAGTAAATGATAGAGTACTATGTACTCTTAATTTTACTTACTTTGACACTTGTATGGACTGCAAAAAGGGAAAGCAAACCAATGTATCAAAGAAAGGTGCCAAGAGAAGTTTAGACATATTAGAGATCAGACATATAGATATTTGTTGTCTAAACATGAACGCATATGGTCAAAAGTATTTCATTGCTTTTATTTATGATTATTTACAATATATGTATCTTTATTTGCTTTATAATAAGAATAAAGCTTTAGATGCATTCAAGGTGTTTAAGGAAGAAGAAGAGAAACAATATGAAAAGCAAATAAAGGTAGTGAGGTGTGATAGAGATGGTGAAAACTATGGTTGATACACCAGAGATAGACAAGCACCTGGTCCATTTGTTAAGTTTCTTCAAAAACATGGAATTTTTGCCTAATACACTATGCTTGCTTCTTTCAGACCAGAATGGTTTGGCGAAAAGAAGAAACTTAACATTGTTAGATATGATGCAGAGTATGCTTAGCAGCTCCAGGCTACCTAAGTTCTTGTGGATTGAGGCTCTCAAGATAGCTGCGTATATACTCAACTGAGTTCCAACCAAGGCTGTCTCAAAGACACCATTCGAGTTAAGGAAAGGTTGGAAACCAAGTTTGTGACATATATGCGTTTGGGGATGTCCGTCTAAAGTGAGAGTTTACAATCCACAAGAGAAGAAGCTAGACCCAAGGACCATAAGTGAATACTTTGTTGGTTATGCTAAACGGTCCACGAGATACAGATTTTATTGTCCATCACATACTACTAGGTTTGTGGAGTCAAGGAATGAAAATTTCATCAGAATAACTGGATCACTGGAAGCTATTAATCTAGGAATACTATTCTTGAGAAAGAACATGCAAATGCCTAGCCTTTCACATCATGTGATAGAGTGATTATTGTACACAACACGCCTATAGTTCAAATGCCTAATGAACAACAACCAGTCATTCAAGTTCTATAGACTATTGATTAAGAATTAGTAGATCCAAATGAATAACAGATACAGGAACTTGTTAAGTAGCCTGTTGAACAACATACTCCTTAGGAGAATGTTGAACCAACAATAAGGAGATCTACTAGAGTTATGCGATTAGCAATTCTTAGTGACTATATTGTGGATTTACAGGAGTCTAATTATAATATTGGAGCCAAAAATGATCTAGAAACGTTTTCATAAGCCATGAGTCATAAGGAATTTGACTTATGGAATAATGCCATGAAAGACAAAATGAACTCTATGTCATCAAATAGAGTGTGAGATCTTGTTAAGTTGCCTAATGGTGTAAAAACCATTGCATGCAAATAGGTCTTCAAAACAAAGAAAGACTCATTAGGCAATATTGAAAAATATAAGGCAAGACTCGTTGCTAAAAGGTTTACTTAGAGAACTCAGAGAGAGGGTATAAATTACATGGAGACTTTTTCTCCTGTATCTAAGAAAAATTCCCTTCGTGTGATCATGGCATTAGTTGCTCATTTTTATTTTGAGTTACATGATATGGATGTGAAAACGGCTTTTCTCAGTAGTGATCTAGAGGAAGAGGTTTACATGAACAACTTAAAGGATTCTTCTCTAGTAATGGTGAGCAATTTGTATGCAGGCTCAAGAAATCCATATATGGATTGCAATAGGCCTCCCGTCAATGGTATTTAAAATTCCATGACATTATCACTTCGTTTGGTTTTGAAGAGAACATCATGGATCAATGTATATTCAAGAAGGTCAGTAGAAGTAAAATCTATTTTCTTGTCTTGTATGTGGATGATATCCTCCTTGCAACTAAGGGTAAAAGGGTTACTATATGAGGTGAAACAATTTCTTTCTAAGAATTTCAATATAAAGGATATGGGTGAGGCATCTTATGTTATTGGCATTAAGATTCATAAAGATAGATCCCGCTGTATTCTAGGACTGTTATAGGAAACCTATATCCATAAAGTTTTAGAGAAATTTTGAATGAAAGCTTGTTCACTAAGTGTAGCACCCATTGTGAAGTGTGATAAGTTTGGTCTAAACCAATGCCCAAGGAATGATTTAGAGAAAAATTAGATGAGCAATATTCCTTATGCATAAGCTATTGGAAGCCTTATATATGCTCTGGTCTGTACAAGACTTAACATTGCATTTTCTATAGTAATGTTGGGTAGATATTAGAGTAATTCAGACATTGACCACTAGAGGGTTGCGAAGAAGGTGATGAGATACCTTCAAGGTACAAAAATTACATACTTATGTATAGATGAATCGACAATCTAGAAGTGATTGGATATTCTAATTCAGACTTTGTTGGCTATGTTGATTCAAGGAAATCAACATCTGGTTATGTTTTTATGCTGGTTGGAGGAGCTATATCCTAAAGGAGTTGAAAGCAAACATTAATTGCTACTTTCTACAATGGAGACAGAATTTTTTTTATGTTTTGAGGCTACTTTATATGGTGTATGGTTGAAGAGTTTTATGTTGGGCTTTAGAATTATATATTCTGTATCTAAGCCATTAAGATTATATTGTGACAATTTAGCTTCTGTCTTTATGGCTAAGAATAATAAGAGTAATAATCAAAGTAAATACATCGACATTAAGTACTTAGCCATAAAGAGATCATATTAAGGAAAATAAAGTGGTCATAGAGTATATAAGTACTGAATTAATGATAGCAGATCCTTTGACAAGAGAAATGCTACTGAAGTCATTTAAAGATCATATAGTTCAGATGAGACTTAGTTCCATAATGTAATTTCTTTGTACGTACAATTTACAGTCTCAACGAAATTCTTATTCAGTTGTGATTTTTTTTTTCATTTTTTGATTCGCGATTACAATTTAGAGAAAAATTCACATTTAATAGGACCGAGAATAAACATTGGGTTTATTCATAAAGTTGAGTTACTTTATAAGGAATAAAGTATGAGAAACAATATATTATAATAGTGGAAGATAATAATCATATTTGGAGAAACTATCGCTATGATTCATGTATTTATTACTTTAAAAGTTTAGGTTTAATGGATATTAAGATAAATATATAGACTGGTTTCATTAGAAATCATTCAAACATTTGGAACCTTTTTTCATATTTATGGTCTCATATTCAATTTACCTATTAAGCCACAATTAACATCTCTTTGGTGACAGATTTCTGAAGGCTTTATATAAATATTTGATAGGAGGATTTTATATTTTGAAAAATAAGCCTTTTTTGTTCATGTATTCAACAACTGCATCAATGAAGGTTAGTTTCCAATAAAGCTTTTGCATTTTTTTAATTTAGTACAGTCCAGTAATATGCACGTTTTTCAGAATTTGTTTTTTGTTCAAATTCTTACAGTCATTTCTTGCTTGGCCGACATTTCATTGTACGGACAGATCAAAATAGCATAAAGTTCCTCCTGGAGCAGCGACTTGTCAGCGAAGAACATCAAAAGTGGTCATGTAAACTTTTGGGTTGTGACTTCGAAACTCAACACAAGGTGGGATTAGAGAACCGAGCTGCAGACGCGTTATCTAGAATGCATGGTAGTAGAGAATTGATGGTCATGACTACTTTGGCGTTCGACTTTGATGAAATACGTTCGTAGGTATTACAGGACCAGAAATAGTCTCAGATTTTACAACAGTTACAGCAACAACACTTCGCTGTTTCAGGTTATGAACTTTTGCAAGATCGATTGTTCTACAAGGGGCGTTTGGTCCTTCCAAAAGGGTCTACTTTCTTTCCTTTACTACTGCAGGAGTTTCATAGCAGCAAATTGGGAGGACATTCTGGAGTATTGAAGACTGCTAAACGATTCGCTGCCGAGTTCTTTTGGGAAGGGATGAAACAAGATGTTTTATCCTTTGTGGCTGCCTGTCCAATTTGTCCTAAGAATAAGGCTTCTACTTTGTCTCCTGGTGGTTTACTTCAGCCTCTTCCAATACCTCCTTAGGTATGGGAGGATATTACTATGGATTTTATTGAAGGGTTGCTGATGTCGAACGGGTATAATTCAGTGCTGGTGTAGTGAATCGTTTGACAAAATATGCACATTTTCTCGGTCTTAAACACCTTTTTACAGCAGAAGACGTTGCAGCCATTTTTGTCAATGAGATTGTGCGTCTACATGGGTTTCCAAACTCGACTATCTCGGATAGTGACAAGGTGTCTTTGAGCCATTTCTGGTCGGAGCTATTCAAGTTGCAAGGGACTTCTCTACGACGAAGCACATCCAACCATCCTCAAACGGATGGCCAATCCGAGGTGGTGAACCATTGTTTAGAGGCCTATCTGCGTTGCTTTGTTTCTGATCATCCACGGCAGTGGCACAGCCATCTAGCTTGGGCTGAATACTGGCATAATACCAACTTTCATGTATTGGCGGGAATGACTCCTTTTCGGGCCATGTATGGGAGCGAACCACCTCGCCTCATTCGTTATTCTAAAGGCACAACTACCAAGTCTGTGCTTGACGAACAGTTACTGCACCGAGATGCTTTGCTGGCCGAATTGATGACTCACTTACATGGTGCCAAAAACTCCATGAAAATGGCAACAGAAAAGAAACGCCGTGATGTGTCCTTTATTGAAGGCGACTTGGTGTATGTCAAACTCCAACCACATCGACACATGTCTTTGGCTTGTCTTCGAAATGAAAAGCTTTCTTCTCATTACTATGGGCCCTACAAAATTTTGCCTCGGGTGGGGAAGGTTGCTTATCGTTTGCAATTTCGATTGATGCTAAAAATCCACCCGGTTTTCCATGTTTCCCAATTGAAAAAAGCTCTTGGGCCCTCAAAGCTTTCACAGCAACTGCCACAGTCTTATCCGAGGATTTGGAGTTACAGGATACTCCTGATAAGCTTTTGGGTACCAAGTACTCTTCTACTACAGCCCAGCTTGAGGTTCTTCTCAAATGGAGGCATCTTTCAGACTTTAAATCCACATGGGAGAATTTTGATGTCATTGACTGCCAATTTCCAGATTTTCACCTTGGGAACAAGGTGACATTTTGTGGGAAGTACTGATAAGCCTCTAATACGTAAAGTGTATATTAGAAAGAATAAAGGCAAGTGAGTGAGTAGATTAGTTTTGTATTAGTGATGTAAGCAAGAGAGCAACTTGTGAAATTTGAGTTGTGAAGAGTAGTTTTAAGAGGCGGCAACGACACACGGGCCACAGAGGAGGGGTGTGGGAAATCAGCTGTGAAAATTATAAAGTCTTAGTGCCGCTAAGCAGGGGAGAGCCGGAAGTCTCTCGAATTACTTCTGCTCTAGGGAATTCTTGCATCGTCCCTTGAGTTCTTGATTCAATAAAACACTATAATTCATTTCTTCCTTCAATTTCTACTCTACTTCTTTCAAATTTCTCCCATTGTTGCTTATCTAGATCTGAGATTTGCTTGAGCTTATCAGTGGTTTATCACTATCAGCCTCTTTAGAGTCTCCACAAGGATTGAGAAAACAGTGGATGAAATTGCAAGCCATTCCACGGGAACATGCTGTAATACAGCACGGGAGTGATGTTGCATAGGGGCTAGGCATCAAAATAGACATTGGACTCGATCTGTTTTTTGCTTGGAACAAGTTCTAGCACGCATGAATCTCATAAGAAGCACCACTTAGATAAAAAGATGTAAAAATATATCGAGTACTATGTAATGAAACTGAGAGAAGTGTGGGGATTAACTGTACCTTGAGCCTTGATTTCATATACTCTCCACATATTGCAACCTTCCATCTGGTTAAATTGAAAAATCCACATTTGACCTGCCGGAAGCGTCACTAACTTAAATAAACCAACGACCAGAAAGGCTATTTGAAAACATTTTAAAGCAATGATGGGATGACTCAAAAGGAAATCAAAATATTGTATTAACACCATAAAGCCGTCCCATCAATTCTCTTAAAAGCTAAAAGTTGAGGTAGATACAGGAAATTACGGTATAGTCTCTCAAATGAACTAGATTAGGTAAGAGTGATGCCAAGAAAGCATTTAAGAGGTGGCAATGACACTCGAGCCAAGATTGATATGCACCATTAAGAGTAAAACGACGGCGCATAGAGGAGAGCACAAGGAGGGATTATTCCAAAAGGACAAGCTGTCATTCATCAGCAGAAAGCGGCAAACAGAAGGGCCACAAATCATAAATTCGTTATGTTGTCTTTTGTGAAATTCCTTAAGAGATTGTGTGCGAGGGAATCATTCACTCCTTTTCATTACTTATTCTTTGTATATATCCATTTCTATTGTAACAATTGTCAACAGCTCATTGATTGTATTTGGCTATATAAGGAATGACCAATATCTGTGCTCATTGAGCCATTCTCAAACAAATGTTTTCTTCTTCGTTTTTAGCTCATTTCCTTTGTTGGTATCAGAGCCCTTTTTCAGAATGTCCTCTGAGGATTTACCTTCCTCTACCTCATCTGCTGAAAACACTCCACAGCCTTCTCCACGGCCTTCTCCTTCTACTCAAACTAACACCCCAGTGCAGCTCTTTAGCCTTTCATCTCAGTCCATTACAGTCAAGCTTGATGAGACCAATTTCTTTCTCTGGAAGCATCAGATCCTAGCTTCTATCCATGGATTTGGTCTTGAAGGCTTTTTCATGGACACAAATCTTTGCCCCCCTAGAACTCTTACTTCCTGAAAATGGTCGACCAGGCTGGTTTATTCCGAGTATGTGGCCTGGCGTTGCCAAGACCAACTGCTTGTCTCATGGTTGCTGGCCTTCGTGGACAAAAGAATCCTGGCTTAAATGGTAGTTTGTCACACCTCTGCTGATATTTGAAGTGCTCTTCAGAAGCATTTTGGCTCTCACTCTAGAGCAAGAATCATGCAGTTTAAGCTGCAAAATCCAAAGTCTCAAAAAGGATGGGCTCACAACGAGCCAATATCTCGCAAAGATGAAAACTTTTGCTGATATGCCTGCGTTTGTTGGACGCAATCTCACAGTATATTTTGGCAGGTCTGAGAAGCGAATATGACTCGGTTATAGTCACAGTAACATTTAAAATTGACTCTTCTGCACTAAATGACTCCGCTGCTTGCTCATGAGACTCACCTGAAACAAAACACTACCAATGCCGATGGTACTCTGCCATCAGTCAACTTCGCTACACAAAGCCAGCACAACAAGCTTGCAAATCCCAAGTCTCAGTACTCTCAAAATCATGGCAACACACCTCAGAACTTCACCAACAACAGTGGTGGACGAGGCAGAGGTCGTAGCAACAATGGTGGTCGTTTCTGCAGTAGTGGACGACGCCCACAGTGCCAACTTTGTGGAAAAATAGGGCATGCTGTGCAAAAATGCTATTATCGTTTTGATCCTAACTTTTCTGGTTTCAGCTCTTCTTGTCAGAATGGAGAAAACACTACTGGAGGAGGAAATGCCATGTCTGCCATGCTGGCAACTCCTGATGCAAGTGCTGATAGCTGTTGGTTTCCTAACACTGGTGCCACCAACCATGTGACTAGTGATCTCGCCAATCTAAATGTGGCTTCTGAATACGGAGGACCAAGCAAGTTGCACATGGGAAATGGAGTGTGTATACTCATTAACCATGTTGGTAATACTAGCTTCAAAGCTTCTTCTGAAACTCTTCACTTAAAAATTCTTTTATGGGCCAGAAATTACAAAAAAATCTTATTAGCGTCGTTATGCCCATGATAATAACGTATTTTTTGAATTTAAATAAACTCTACTCAAAGGGAGAATTAGTGGTGGTCTCTACAAATTCAACCTTTCCAAGCTCGCGTCATCATCCTCTCACTGTTCTGTTCAGTGTGCACCAGTCGCTGCGCTTCAAAATCTTGTCAAGATGTTTATTCTGCTTGTTTTAATTCCAAGAACCAGCATTTATCTTCTGTTCATGTTGCTGTAGTTGGTCACTCCTCTAGATTAGGTTCAATTGTTGATTCTGTAGAACTTTGGCAGAAAAGAATGGGTCAATCGACTCCGAAAGTTGTAAAAAGTGCCAAGACTCAATGTAATTTGCCCTTTATTAATGAAAATTATAGTTCCTTTATTTGCAAAGACTGCCAATTAGAAAGTAGTCACAAACTTCCTTTCAAAAGATCTAGTACTGAATACCATAAACCTCCCTTTCAAAAGATCTAGTACTGAATTTCTTATACCTCTAATGCAAATTCACTCAGATCTTTGGGGAACTTTACATATAACCTCAAGAAATGGCTTCAAATATTATAGTAGCTTTATTGATGCTTATTCTCATTAAACCTAGCTTTACTTCCTTAAATCTTGTTTAGTAAGAAACTAGATTATACCCTCATAAAACCTTTCGAATGTGGCTGCTACCCGTAGATTAGACCCAATAATAGCCATAAGTTGCAATTTAGATAAACTCTTTGTACCCTTCTAGGATATAGCCATAAACACGCAGGTTACAAATGCCAAGCTGCTGATGGCAAAGTCTATGTGTCCAGGCATGTTGTTTTTGATGAAAAATTGTTTCCTTACAACTCCGTCACCAAACTCCTCATCCAAAGCGATAGTTAAGTCATATGCAAATAGTAGTCCCACATTGCCATTCATTCAAGCACCACCACAATCATATCCTGAACAAGAATCTTTTGATAGCATATATTGCGTCTAGCCCCTCTACGTACCGTCCTTCTCCATCACACTCTTCAATTCAAAAATCACCTTATGAACCAATGTCTGAAGCTAGTTCAATTGTGTCCAATGATGTACCTACCGCAGACACTCATGTTCAAAATGCTTTGCCTAACCCATATGATACAGTTGTTGGCAGTGTTGCAAGGGTGAAGATTCCACAAAATAACCATGCGATGGTTACAATAGCAAAAAAGGGTATTTTCAAGTTCAAGGTGTATGTGGCAGAAGCATTGGAGCAACAGGAACCAACCTTTATCACTGAAGCTATGTCATGTGTCTGGTGGAAGAGGGCAATGGATGAGGAACTCAGAGCACTTCAAAAGGAGCAATAGCTAGACCCTAATACAAGCACCAACAAACAAGCAATTGGTGGGATGCAAATGGGCCTTTAAACCTTTAAAAGTTAAAAGGAATGCAGATGGAACTGTTTCTAGATATAAGGCACGCCTTGTTGCAAAAGGCTACCATCAAAAGGTAGGGTTTTCACTTAGCATGCAAGCTGAACAAAGCTTTACATGGGCTGAAACAGGCCGTGAGGGCCTGATGGCAAATTAAAGTGCTCTCCCTTAACTCTTGGCTTCAAGTCCTCCAAGGCAGACCAATCCTTATTTTTCAAGATCACAAACAAGTCGTATATGTTTGTGCTTTTATATGTAGATGATATAATCATCACAGGCAGCCACACAAAAGGAATGGAGCCCTTCGTCCTTCATCTCAACACCAAATTTGCGCTCAAGGATCTTGGAGTCTTACATTATTTTTTTGGAATTGAAGTTAGTTAGCTGCCACAAGGAGGACTTCATCTATGTCAAAGGAAGTATATTGCAGATTAGCTCCTCAAGGCAAAAATGCATGAAGCTAAGTCTCTTCCCACGCCAATGATTACAGGCTCACCCTTATCATCCCACAATGATGATCCCATCGAGGATCGTCAATTCTATAGGAGCATAGTAGGAGGGTTACAACATGCAACCATCACTAGACCTGAAATCTCTTTAGTGACAACAAGGTCAGTCAATATATGTATAATCCAAAGGACACTCATTGGAAGGCAATCAAGATAATCCTTCGTTGGAATTAAGTATGAAACATAGCGGAAGGAATAGATCGTTGACAAACAAAATTTTTTTGAAAATTTCGTTCATCGAGAATAGCTATATAATTTTAATTAATAATAGAAAGCTTTGATAATTTTTATAAACCTTTTAAAGATCAATGTATCATAGCTTTCTTCTTTGATACCACGATCTTCCAAGTCAAGCCTCCACAGCAATAGAAAGACGAATGGGCATCAAACTGCAAGAATGAATTAATCTCACACTTTTTAGGATATGTTATGTACTCAACACATGAGATAGCAAACATTTTTTTTTTCCAAATAAAGAACTCTGAGTTTTTCTTTTTGAGTATTCTATAAAAGTTACATGAAAAAAATCTCTAAGATAACTATTATATGTCTCTTTTTATATCTAAGCAGTTAGTTATTTTTTAATTAATTTTAAATTTGCAGTAAATATACTCTACATTTCTTATCTTTTTTTATACATAAATATATTTCGAAACAAATCGTGTTATGCATGATTTTATAATATATATATATATATATTCATTAACAGAAAAAGGTTGACAAAATTTTCATTAAAAGGATTCAAAAAAAAAAAAAATATATATATATATATATATCATCGTTAACATAAGAAAAATTTAAGGAAATTTTTCTTTAAAAAGATTTCGTGTATATATATATAATATAATTAAAATCTTATATACATATTTAAATTCAAAAATAAATCATAATTATTTAAAAATAGATTTTAAATTAATTAATAATTTAATTTTGTATCCAAGCAGAGAAAAACAAAATGTGGTCCCACCACATCTGTCACACAAAAATTAAAATTATATTTAAATAATCTCATTATTCATCTATTATCAATTAATTAATTTAAAACAAATTTAATTAATCTTATTAATTAAATTTAATCAATTAATTAATTAACTAATGCTCAGTTAAATATGACAACATTTATCACATTATATTATGTGTCACAGAGAATATTTTTTTATATCACATCAATATCTCAAGTGTGAAATAATAAATTTAGAATTTAATAATTTCAAATTAAATATGTATAATTCATTTTGTGCATTAAATCCAATATAGTATTATAGAGGTGACATTGGGGACTTATGGACCTATAATACAAGCTCCAATAAATTTGACAATTAATTAAACTCTTTAATTAATGTGCTAAATTTATTAGTTTCAGTGTTGCTCCTCTAAAGCCCTAAAACTGAACTCTTAAGATTATATTGAAAATTACTCAAAGAAAATTAGCAAGTAGTCTATTGATATAATCATTACATATAAGTCAGTCTTTTATAAATAGTTCATAATAAGAGTTAGGTTTAATTTTTATTTACCTCTCTTATTGCATCTTTATTCTTGAGTTCCAATAATTCTTCAATGAATAGTTAATTCATAGTATTATTATGAACAAGCGCTCTACTGTTCAAATCTTAAATCATTACTCAAGAAAGATATTTTTCTAACTTCCATAAGGAAGGAATGGATCCCGTTTCTGTATAATATTATTCTTAGCTATTTATTCTATTATGTTTCTATGATGCTAAGTTATGATCTATGTTTAAACAAATCTTACCATGTAAGTCAAAAAAACATAATGTCATAAATAGGAGTCTAATAAATACTCAAGATTAAGACTGTCAAATAAATGATCATCATAGTGATAAATTTTAATACTCTATTTGTAACGGATGATTATTAGATATTCATAATTTATCTGGTCCTGTCCTATATAATCTTATTATATATAGTACCTCCAATCTAATGTCTTTACATTAATAGCCCAGATAAAACTATTTCATTCTAAATGAGAATGGACTATACTTATAATATTTAATTAAAGATCCCAAACTTTTACTAATTATTATGGACTATTTAGATTATTATTTATAAATTTTATCCCTAAGCATATAACACTTATATGCTAAATTTATAGTCACATAAATAATCATAAAATTTTCTTGATATTTATAAAAGTATTCATAATTCATATAAGCAACCAAAATTATTATAAATGTCACTTTATTTATTTATTAATAATAATATGTATAATGTCATAGCTTATAAGGCATCAATCCCAACAATCTCCCACTTGCCCTAAAGCATGTGAGACATGTCTCCAAGACCTAAGCCTTCCAAGTGTCTCTCGAAGCTCTTTGAAGGTAGCGTCTTGGTGAAAGGGTCTGCAAGATTGTTTTTCAATGCTATCTTCACAACTTCCACATCACCTCGATGCACTATCTCTTTGATCAAATGACATTTTTGCTCTATATACTTTCCTCTTTTGTGGCTTCTTAGTTCTCTTGAATTTTTCATTGCACCACTATTATCATAATGCGGTGTAAGTGGTTTATCTAGTTTGGAATGACTTCCAAATCACTTAAGAATTTACGAAGCCAAACAACTTCTTTAGCTACTTCACAAGCAGCCACATATTTAGCTTCCATAGTCGAATCAACAATACAAGATTATTTGATGCTTCTTCAAATTATAGATCCACCATCAAAAGTAAACACTGATCCAGACTTAGATTTGCTTGTGTCTTTGTCTGATTGAAAATAAAAATCAATGTAACCAATAGGAATCAATTTTTCACCAGAATCTACCAACATATAGTTTCTTGTTCTCCTGAGATACTTGAAAATGTATTTAACTGCCACCCAATGAACTGATCCTAGGTTAGATTGATACCGATTGACTATACCCACCACATAACAGATGTTAGCTCTTGTATACAACATTGCATACATCAGACTTCCCACCCCAAATGCATAGGGTACCCATCTTATGTTTTCTTCCTCTTAAGGTGTCCTAGTACATTGCTCTTTTAAAAGATAAACTCTATAACGTGTAGGTAAATTACCTTTCTTAGAGTTTTGCATCAAAAATCTAATAAGCACCATATCGATGTATGATGCCTGAGACAGCGCTAACAATTTGTTCTTGCGATCTCTTATGAGTTGGATTACAAGAACATAACTTGTGTATCCCAATTCTTTCATTTAGAATTGGTTAGCGAGCCATTTCTTTACATTAGATAGTATCTCTACATCATGCCCAAGGAGTAGGATATCAGCTACATAAATAACTAAGAAGACTACTTTTTTATTTTTGATGTACTTGTATACATAAGGTTCATCAATATTTTGATCGAAACCATAAGACTTGATCGCCTCATCAAATCTTAAGTTCCAAGATCTTAAAACTTGCTTAAGTCCATAGACGGACCTTTACAACTTGTAAACTTTTTGCTCTTGACCTTTGACTATAAATACTTCTGGTTGCACCATATAGATGCTTTCCTCAAGATAGCTATTCCAAAAGGCAGTCTTGATATCCATTTGCCATATCTTGTAATCAAGACATGTAGCAATGAATAAAAGAATCTGAATGGACTTCAGCATAGCTATGGGTGAAAAAGTTTCTTCATAGTCAATTCCTTCATTTTAGGTATAACCCTTTGCCACAAGCCTAGCTTTGAAAGTCTTAACTTTCCCACCCACTCCTCTTTTCTTCTTGTTGATCCACTTGCACCCTATGGCTTTTATCCCTTTAGGCAGATCTATAAGTTTCTAGACTAAATTGGAGTACATGGACTCCATTTCAAGGTGCATAGCCTCCAGCAATTTTTCCTTCTTAGAATCTTCCATTGCATTACGATATGTCAATGGATCATCCTCACCATTATCAGAGATACAACATGTGCTTTTCCAATTTCTCTGTAGCGAGCAAGTGGTCTCACAACCCGCCCATTACGTCAAGGTTGTATGACATCTTGCTCTGGAGATGTGGTCTCCTTATTTTATCCCTTGATAGTGGTTGTCAAATGCGGTCTGATCTGATCAGAAAGTAACTCTTCAAGTATAACTTTGCTATGAGGTTCATAGTTTGTCATATAATCATTCTCAAGAAAAGTGTCATTTGTCAATACAAATAGCTTCTTTTCTTGTGGACTATAAAACAAACCTCCCCTCATTCCCTTTGGGTATCCTACAAACAAGCATACTTTAAAACGTGGTTCTAGCTTCCCAGTCTTTTCTTTCAACACATATGCTGGACACTCCCACATACGGATATGACCATTTCATAACTCTAAGGGTGTTTTTGGAATAGACTTAGATGGAACCATGTTTAGAAGATATACTGTTGTTTATAGTGCATATCCCCAAAATGATATTTGCAATGATGAGTTTAGGCATGGATCTCACCATATCAAGCAATGTCTGATTTCTTCTCTTGGCAACACCATTTTGTTGTGGTGTTCTAGGCGCAGTGAGTTGTGATAGAATACCATGTTATATCAAATAATCCTTAAACTTAGTAGCAAGGTATTCTCCTCCTCGATCAGATTGAAGAGTCTTCACCAACTTTTCTAATTGCTTTTTAGCTTCCGCTTGAAATTCTTTGAACTTTCTAAAAGTTTCAGATTTCCTTTGCATTAGGTACATGTATCCATACCTCGAATAATCGTCAATAAATATGACAAAATATTCGTAACCACCACATGCTTGTACATTTGATGGACTGCAGATGTTCGAATGTATTAGCTCAAGTGGTTCCTTGGCCCTTTCGCCTTGTGTAGAGAAAGGCCTTTTAGCCATTTTACCTTTAAGACAAGGTTCACAAACTTGTAGAGAACTAACTTTTAGTTCTCTCAAAAGACCATCCTTTACTGGTCAGTTAATCTTATCAAGGTTAACATGACCTAATCTAAGGTGCCATAGGTATGTTTCATTATTAGAAGAAACCTTTTGCCTTTTGGCTTTTGGTTGGTCAACTTTGAACATTTCGGTATTGAACAGTGATTTTTTGTTAAGCCTTAAAGTGTAAAGCCCATTTTCCAAATATGCAGAACAAATATCCAAACCATTTCTAGAAATATTAGCATAATTACCATTAAAAGAAACATTAAACATTGGTTAAAACAACCTAGAAACAGAAATCAAATTTCTACGAAAACTAGGAATATAACAAACATTGTCCAACATTAAAAACCTATTTTTAAAATAAAATTTAACTACTCCCATTGCTCTTGCCAAAACAACCACTCCCGTTTCTACTCTCATCGTTTGTTCCCCATCAACAAGCTCTCTTAAAGAACTAAGCATCTGCAAAGAATAACAAACATAGTTAGTTGCCCCTAAATCAATTATCTAAGGTGAAGTATCATCTTTAACTAAATGAGCTCCTAAAGCGAGTAAATTTGATTTACTGTTGTTCTTCTTTTCTTTGAGCTCTTGAAGATACTTCTTATAGTTTCTCTTCTAGTGCCCAATTACACTATAGTGGAAACATTTTCCTTAGGGCTTTTTTTTTTTGCTTTGAGCCCTTTTTGCTATTATTGTTCTTGTTCCTCTTAGGCTGTCCTTCATTCTTAGACTTACCACTTCCTTCACTTCTTTTCTTCCTCTTCCTATTCTTTCAAGTAGTAGAAGAAGGTTGAGCTTTTGCAACATTTGGCTTACCTTCTTTGGTCTTTTCTTTCGAAATAGACTCAAAGGTTTGCAACTAAATCATATTGTATTTCATCTATTAGACATGTATACCCTAAGAGTAAAAATGTAATATGCTTTTGGAGATATTTTTATCAATAAAAAATTTATTTATTATTTATATACCAAATCTTGTCCTCTTTACGTTCATATTTGTTGAATATATATTAAGCAAACAAAAGTCTAAGACTATCTTTAAGAATTGGGCATATGATGGACAAATTATGCAAAAGACACAATTCTTAAGGTGACGGTCTAAATTATGAGATTCGTAATCGAGGGAATAAAGTTGGTCACTTTATTCATGTAAAGATTGTTATGTTGTCTATATCCCTATTGGGAGATGGCTTGTCTTGACTATCGGAGGTGGACTCCATGAAGAGAAACATTGGCAAATTGTCATAGGTGACGAAGTGTTGAATCGAGAGATAAAGAAAATTGATTTAGTTTAATAATTCTGTCTCAGCAAATCAATTCACTTTAGACAATCATTTGTATTGTATCTTAATCTAGAGATAAATAGTGAGCCTGTTGTCTTGACTTATGTCTTTTGACGTACCAAAGGATGACATCCACATTTTTAATATGGTACGCATGCCGGTACATTGGAGGCATGACTCTTGAGAGCGTAGACCTGTTATTCATAGATATGAAATCCATAGCTCCTCTTTAAGAGTAGTGATATCCTCTTATATGCGTTATCCTGTAATTAGAAAACTAGAGCGCTTAACCATTTGGATACATAGGTGTAACCGAATGGTATATTGTCTTTAGAAGGTAAGTTTTTTGATGGTGAGATAATGGAATGTAAGATAAAAATAATTGGGAAGGTAAAACAAAACTTGTCCTTAAGCCGATTATGGATAATCTTATGGGGATGCGATACATTATGATATGTCATGGAGATTTAGCTACACAGGCTTCGTAATTCTATATAGTTCGAGAGTATAGCTCCAAGCTTTTAATGGAGTAGTGTTAGAGTTGATAATTATGAAATGTAGATCTAGGATATTGAGTTTCATAAATATTGAGAGCTTGAACTATATAGGTCTATTTGGGCCCTTTTGCTAGCTCACAAAAATCCTATAACGATACAACATGCTTTTCTAATAATTGATGACTTATGTCAAATTTATTAGATTTGTTGAACTTCAAAAGAATCAAATAATTCATGTCTATTTATCGATTGAATTAATTTTGTGATATAATTAATTCAAGATAAACTTGTTGAATTATTGGAATCGGATAATTCTTGTCTGTTTATCAGTTGATTTAATTTTGAATAAATTAAATTAAGATAAACTTGTATAATTATAAGGAATTCATTTATTTTCTTAGAGATTATCTAGATAAAGTTGTTTTAATTAGGTAACTTTTCTATTGGGTTATTTGAATTAAAACTAAATCTTTGTCTTATAGAATCTCGAGTGAAAAATAAAAGATTCGTTGAGATTTTTTATCGACAGTTTAGCATGCTGATCCTCAAGTTTGGCCTGCAGATGGGGCAAGTTCGGCCTACCGATTAGGCAGATCAGCTTGCGTATGCATGATAAAAAGATTACGCGTTTTCGCACAGATTTCATCAGATATTGATCCAAATTTTATTCTTATTTGAATTTTGAGGCATTATCTGATAAGGACTGACTCCTGGACTCGACCTCTATAAAAAGGAAGTGAGCCTCACTATTATTTAGATCAATTGAGAGATTAAGAGTGATACTCTGCAAGTAAGATTTTGAAACTCCCTGAGAGCTCTTGTTCACAAATCACAAACACTAGCTTTGGATTCTCTCAATTGGTTGGAAGGAGAGTCACCTGGTGGAAGAGCTGTACGTGTGAGCCCACACTTACTCCGATGTGGATAGAGAATAGTAAAGAAGGCCAGTTGATTAAGGTCCATCTGGAATGTTACTTCTCTTCACTTATTGCAGGAGCTTTTTGGCACATAGAGGTTAGTAAGAACTGGTTAATTTATACATATAGCATGTCAAATTTGTGTTTTTGAAAAATACTCTTGCATAAAATTTTTTAAAATTCCACTACATACTATTTTTTCAACAATTGGTATCAGAGACAGTTTTTATGTAAATTTATGAGTTTGTGATCATGCTATATATGTAAATTATGTGATCTTGATATCTCATATGCTTGAATTTAATTTTATAGAGAGTTAGCACTCTAGGTTTCTATATAATTTTATGTTGTCATGGATTATATGGTTAATGTTTATTAATTAATTATGGTTGATTAAATTATTATTTTATTATTTATTAATTAATTAATTTATGCCGGTTATGGTTCCTTAGAGATTAGAATAAGTATTTAGGTTTTTTATGCAATTGATGGCAGGCTATCATCTCCGTCTAGGAATTATTATTTAATTTTAAATTTGTGATAAATTTTATAATTAAATAATCATTCGAAAGAGATGGACCTATAAAATGGATGGTAATGATCTTAAGTATTTCTTGAGTCTATAATTTTATATTTTTGAATTGTTGAAAATAAAATTGATGAATTGCATTAAAATATTGTATTTTCTAGAAAGGGTGATTTCTACTCGATTGGCATGCCGAAACCCCAGTTTGGTAGGCCAATGGTTGCAGACCGATAGGCCAGACATGAGGTTTGGCAGGCCGTCAGTAGGGCAAAAATTAAGTGGCTTTGATGGCAGGCCAAACTTCTTGTTCAGTAGGTCGATCTGTTATGATTTGGTAGGTCGGTGGGTCATGACCAGTAGACCAATCACCCACATCGACTTGTCGGTAGAGAGCTGGAAATTTTTCTAGAAAAGGTTCAGTTTTTAGTGCAGTTTTAATTTTATTTTTGGGACGATTCTAAGAAACATTATTTGATTTCTACAAGATTGAAGACTTGAAGATGGGATTTACACGAAGAAGGATACAGCTTGAGGATTCAAGGATGAAGAATCGATAAGATGTTTTGATTATTCTCTTGTAATCTTTGTTTTTTCATTCTCTATGGTGGAACCATAATATTACAGTTATTTATTATTTTGCTTGTAGCTTTGCTTGATTGCTTTACTTGTCTATATTATAATAGGATTTGCCATGTATATTGATAACATGTCATATAGAATAGGGAATGCCGCTTATATTAAAATTGTTCATGTATGTCTTTTGAAATAAAACCCTAATTTGAAAAGATTGAGTGGGAGAAGGTTTTCGAAGAGGGGACCTAAGGCCTCCATCATTGGTGAATGATCCCGACCCCTAGGAAGGGATTTCTATCATGTACTAGATTGGATTTCCAAAAGGATAAGGTATTTTAGCATGATTTATGGTTGCACACCCCTAGGTGGTGATTATAAATCATGGATAAAATATTGAAACAATGGTTATACACTCATGTTAATTTTATTATTAACCTCCCATAGGAGCTCTGTTAATAGAATTAATGGCCAAAGAAACAATTATTAATTTGTGCTAATGATACGGGTCCTAGATTGCATACATTAATCAAGATGGGATCCGTATTCCTGATTGAATTTGGCATGATTCCCCTAGGAGCTTATTAAATTCTAAGTTAGGAATTATTGTTGTAAGGTTGTGATATTTTCAAGGTTTTGACATGTAAACACATTTGTATGTTTTTACATGATTGTGTTATCTTACTAAATTATTATTGTATGTTTGCCTATGTTTGGTATATGATTCTTTATTGTAGATTAAAAATGTCTAAAAATGCTTTATCTTTGACACTTGACAAAAACCAATTAACCAGAGAAAATTATAATGATTAGAAACGAAACCTGGATATCATCCACTCCTTTGAGAAACTAAAATTTGTGCTGACGATCCCTTGTCCTCCCGAGCCTACAGTAGATTCCACTAATGAGCAATTCCAAGCATACGATCGCTGGAAAGATGCAAATTATCAGGCTTGCTACTATGTTATGGTTAGCATGAATAATGTGCTGCAGGCTCAACATGAAGATTATGAGACTGTAAAGTAGATCTTGGATAATCTTGAAGACATATTTGGAGGCCAGGCCATAACAAAGCTGCAAGGGGTGCTTCGGAAACTCTTAAACTGTAAGCAGAGGCTAGGGACATCTATAAAGGAGCACATGATGTTGGTCAAGTGTAACCTCACTGAGGCTTAAACCAATGGAGCCAACATCGATGCTGAAACTCAAATGACTATGGTCTTTGAGAATTTGTCTAAGGAGTTTATTCCATTTAGAGCTACTTTTAATTTGAGCAATAGACAGGATATGACCTTACTAGAATTAATGAAACAATTATAGGAGTTTGAACTACTGATCAGGAAGTCTCCTGTTGGTGGTGAGTCCAATTTGGTAGCTGCTTCTGGTTCTAATCCTAACTCTGGGAATGGAAAGAAGCAACGGGCCAAAAATGGGAAGTCTTTTGTTCCTACTAACAACAAGAGCAAAAAGAAGAAGAAGAAGAACCCAAAGAAGCTTAAGTGCTTCTTCTATGGAAAGGTTAGACACATTAAGTAGCATTGTAAGGACTTCCTTTCGAAAGGAGGTAGGTGTGATCTTCTATATTTAGAAACTTGTTTAGTTAAAGAATCCAGTGACACTTGGGTCATAGATTTTAGTGCAGCTAATCATGTTTGTGTTTCTCTACAAGGGTTCAAAGAAACGTGAAGTCTGCTTCATGAAGACTTCACGCTTCAGATGGACGATGGATCCTTGGTCTTAGCGTAAGCAGTGGGAGACATCCATCTTTATTTTGATAATTATAGGAATTTAATTTAGCGAGATTGTTTTTATGTTCCTAAATTTAAAAGGAATTTAATTTCTGTAGCTTGTTTGTTTAAAGACTCCTATTTGGTTTCTTTTAATAATAAAGTAGTGATTCATAAAAACAAATCTTTTATCTGTTTTGGATGGATACAAAATAATCTATATTTTATCAAACCTAAGATGGACTTACTGCTTAATGCTAAGATAAATGATAATAACTCTAAAAGACTTAAAACTTCTCACTCTAATATGACTTATCTTTGGCATTTATGCCTTGGTCATATTAACATAAATAGGATTCAAAGGTTGGTAAGGGCCACCTTTAAGTCACTTAAAGGTGGAATCTATACCTCAATGTCAATCCTGTTT
>CAMOHE010048082.1:0-17028 GCA_946598075.1 Artocarpus hirsutus
GGCTGGGCCTTTGAGTGATTGTGCGAATAGCTTGCACATCATCTCATCCAGGATCGAGTCAGGTATATTTGTAGCACTGACCAAGTTCTTGTATTGCAGCAGGTGGTCTTTGGGATCCGAGGTTCCATCGAAGCCAGCGAACACAATGTTCCCATACTTGGGTGGAACTATAGAAGTTATTCTTCTCGTCAGCGGGGTATCCTGGATGTTTTTAGAGATGTCGTCCAACGTTGGAGTCTTGCTTGTGGCCTTGGAAACCTTCTCGTCAATTCTCTCTTCTACGAGTCTGGAATTCTGCTCGAGCATTTCTCTCATCATAGATTGGATCGACTCTGGGGTTAGCAGATTGACGACTGGTTCTTCTCGTCGGATTGTTCTTTCGATTCCTTCGTTTCTGTCCGTCTCTTCGTCGTGGCGTCTGTGCTCCGTATCGACGTTTGCTGTGGTTGGGGTCGTCGTAGTCGTACCAGTTGTCGTTGTCGCCGGTGTTGGAGTCGATGAAGAATATAATGGCTGCATTCTTCCAATCAGGCTGTGAGTTTGTTGTTGCCTTCCCGGTTGTGGGTTGTGGAATTGTTGCTGCATGGTTGTAGTTGGATGTGTTGAATACCCATAATACGGGTAATAGTATGACTGCGAAGCAATCTGGGAGTTTTGATAGCTGATTTGGCTTCTCAAAGCCAAATTTTCACTGCTCAGTTGTTCCATCCTCTTGTCACGTTCCTGAGCGAGTGCTGCTTGTTCTTGGAGTGTTTTCTTCAGTGTCTCCATCTCTATTACAAGGGTTTCCACACGTCGATCTTGAGTTGTCCCTTCAGTCTCTTCCATTGCAGTTTCCAGTGAGTACCGGTTGTCCATGTTGTCTGCCATTTGAGTCCGAGTCTTTAGATCCTGGAGTTGACAATTTGAATGCCCCACGGTGGGCGCCAAACTGTGGACGGATTTTCCTACAGATACTTTCGAATCAAACAGTTGGGAATTTTTGGGCCCTCAAATCACCGTTAGATGGACCTGTCTACTCGGATATGCAAACGTAATTAGAATTAAATGAAGGAAAATAAAGCAAAAATAAAGAACACACCAAATTTATAGTGGTTCGCTCTGTTAATGAAGAGCTACGTCCATTGTAGTTCACTATCTGGTATTCTTTTCACAGAGTAATATTATAGGGAAATGAGGATGAAAGTGAACAAGCAGAATTTTCTGTATCTTCTATCTTTTTTCGTGTGTCTCGAAGTTGCCTTTTCCTTCTATATATAAGCTATAGAGTTGAAATGTGGTCATCAACCGTCGGACGGAGTGGAGTGATGCTCCATGAACAGCTACGATATTGGGGCACGTCCAAACTGTAATACTGGGACACGTGTCAGTTGATGATTTGCTACAGAATCCACTACTTCCTCATATTCCGGTCCTGTACTGAACGTGCGTTAAACGTTAGAACGTGCTATCCGTCGAACCGATACGAATGATTCGGTCGAGTGGTTTCTCAAACGATTTGGACGAGCGGTATCCTGAATGAATCGAATAGTCGGTTTGGGAAGCCAATCCCAACTATCGAATCCAATAATCGATTTGATCGTGCGACCCGTTCGAGTCGCTCGATCAACATTGTTGGGCCGCCAGGGCCCACGGTCAATTTGGGCCTGTCCGAATTGTACCCCAACAAAGATTTTATTAGATTTTTTAATAAGTCAAAAGTTATTTTCATAATCTCTCCAAACACAAATTTCAATTTTATTTTATACTTAGATTAAAACTTAAATGCACATCCAAATGTCAATTCGGATAACAATTCAAATCACTAACTCAAATCATAATTCAAATCACATTAACTTAAATCAAATCATTAATTCGAATCCATTTCCTAAATGGACCCATAATCTCTATGTCAATTTCATTGCCAACATTCAGAAAAAGTGTAAAACAATATATATATATATATATATATATTTAATGCAATCCTATATTTAATGTCAAGTATTGTATATGATACTAAGTATAGCATATGCTTAATTTTGACATTTATTTTAATCTGTTGATTTTTTTCGATTATCACATTGTCATTATTAATTTCTTCAAAAATTAATAAATTAATTTTACATGCTCTAAGATTAGAAATTTGTATCAACAATGTAAGTATCGTATTCGAAACAGTATTATGATTAGAATTTAAAAGATAACCATTTATAAGAAACATAAATTATCAAATATAATATTGATATTAATTTGATAGAAGTTCGTTTTTGGTTTTCATTTTCTAAAAACCTTCGTAGATTTTTTTTGTTAGCTTTATTACCTTCTTCTTTCTTGGGACAGAAGGATCCCTTAGTTTTTCTATTGGTCATAGGCAATGGCAAATCTAAAAATTTTATAAGTGGGGCATTATGTAAAAAATTACTGACAATTTTTATTGCATGCAAATATAATTATATATTTTAATTATTAAATAAGAGTATAAATTATAATTTTTCATGTAAAAAAAAGATAAAATTAAAATTTTTTAAAAATTTATGAGTACAAAAACAAGACTTAAAAAGTTGAATGGGCGACACATGCCCCAACTCAAGCTCACAAGTGTCCTCAGTCTAGTAGTTAATTTCTAACCCCACATCATAACGAAGACGAAAAGAAAAAACAAACAAAATACCACTGGGACACACTGTTTGTAAAGTTTGCTAACAATATTTTCAAGGCCCGTTTTTTTTTTTTTAAATTAATCTACAGGACAATTCTGAGCAAAGGTGGTTGGAGAGTTGTGGGCGGAGAGGCGGAATAAGACCAATATACAACGATTTGAGGGCGGAAAAGTGGATAACCATCAATATATTCAGTTAGTGCGTGCGAATCAATGCAACCAATGGAAAATATATGCGAATATACCATCGCATAATATTCCATGGGAATCTGGCATAAGACATAAAAATAATAGAATATTCCACGCTTCTTTGTCCTAGATCCCAATCCAATTTCGGTTTGGCTTTTCAAAGATTTTTAGGAACTTAGGAAGAAGGGGATAAAAGCGGGGGGGAAAAAAGTTGGACTCCATTTTATTTGAGCACGCCAAGCAAACATTTTAATCTTTTTTGGAATTGACAATGACCAAAATTTCTTCCACCAACAGACCGGACAACAATAGAAGAAGAAAATACTTTGGAACTCAAAGATTCAGGGACCCAATAGCCACTTATTACAGAATAAAGACCATTTTCCCGATGATGCCATCTCTCGCAATCCTCTCCCCGATTAAACCTCAAGGGAATTTGTAAAATCTTACTAACCTCAGTACTTGTAAAGAGTTGGTTTATTTTACAACATCCCAAAACCTTCTTTCTAGAATAAGATCTGCATGTTAGAAAATAATTTTCATGTGGGCCTACATATGTAATTAAATGTGTTGTTTAATGCTATCTTAAGGTAAAACTTAAATTAAAGTGGTATAATTAAGATAAAATTAAAAGGTTTTTTTGGGTATTAATATAATGTATGGGTTATTATTATTATTATTATTATTGTATATGTAGATACTAATTTATAATTTTCAGATTTTATAATGGACAAAACTAGAAATACATAAAAATAACTAAAGAAAGTTATTTATTCTGGTTATGATCCTCAATTTACATACGTATTATTTTCATTCAGAAAATTTAAAGAAATCCATGCGTCTCTGAAATCCCATCTTCAAAAAAGGTTCAAGGAATACGTATAGGATTGGAAGATAATAACCCACAACGATCCAAAATCATGAATCAAGGTACGCTTTCGCAATTCAGAATGATTTCTTTCAATGATTTAACTTGAATGACCTTGGTAGATTATGATTAAATTTGTTCTAACAAGTGTCATCAGAGCGGTTTCATGTTGAATTATTAAGAAATTTTTTCTCAAAATTTTGGCTGAATATTTATATTGAAAACAATTATGGATAGTTGGTTTGTTAAATATGGTTTCTAATTGGTTTTATGGATTATTATATACGTGTATGTACGTATGTGGAATTATTAATGGCTGCAATCAATTTCAAGGATTCATTAACACATATGAACATATGGATTTGGTTTTTTATGGATTCACAATTTCAAGGAAATCATTGATAATGGGTTAAGTAACCTGTGGGACTACCGGCGGCAAACTCACTGCCGCCGGCAAAGAACACCAGCAGAGACCTTCAGGCCTTGCCGGAGAGGGAGAGACACGGGCTCTGGCTGCGGCAGGGCATGAGAACGACGGCCAAAAGCTGCTGTATAAGGAGAGAGAAAAAAAAAGGTCAAAACTGGGGCTGTTCTTGGGTTTCGCTGGTGGCTTGTTGTTCCGGCGCCAGCGTTCTCTGCACGGACGTAGGCCGCGCCGGCGCTCTTTGAGCACGGAAGTCAGGCTGCGCTGGCGAGCTGAGCCACAACCAACGCAACGAAGTCTCTTTGGCGGTTGGCAGAGCCAACTGCTTGGAGACTCTTTGTAGGGGTCGTGACCCCTAGGGATGAAGCTAGTTTTGGGTCGAAGCCCAAAACTTGCAACTAGTTACACGGGCCAAAGAGGCCTGTGACCAGATGGAACCCAGGGGCTTAACCCCTGGGTGACCAGACTAAAAAAAAAAAAGAAAAGTGGGGATGGGCTGGTCACGGGCCTGGATTTATTGGGCCCGTAACCAGCAAAATCCTAAGGGCTTAACCCTTAGGTGACCCGAATAAAAAAAAAAAAGAGCGGGTTAGGATCTTGGTTGGGTCAACCTGACCAGTCCATGTTTGACTCGATCAACGGTCAACAGTCAATGTTGACTTTGGTCGTTGACTTTGACCCAGTTGACTTTTGGACCAAAATATTTTTTTGGGTCAATTTTTGGTTGCAACTTTAAATTCAAATTGTACTTTTAGATTATTAATATTATCAAATTAATTGATTGCCAAAGTAGCCTCTTTTGTGGATGCTAATTAATTTGTGATATTAAGATGATTGTGTGAATTTAATTTATGCAAATATTAATCGGCCCAAAGGAAGTTTAATATTTGGCCGAATTAAATTCATACCCGTGGTGATAAATATGTAACAATTATATGGTTATTTTTTAGCACATGAATAATAAGTAGATATAAAGATTAGCTTATTATTTAACATGATTTATTGTTAATATTTGATCACTACACCAAGAATACCACTTACAAGTTAATATTTTTAGCCAAAGACTAAATATTAATGTTGTTATAGGTTTCTTGTGATGGGATTAACCATTGTTTGAATTTTATTGGTTGTTTTATGTGAACTCTTATGTGAATATATGATTTTGTTCTTTGTTCAGCTATAACATCATCTTTTTCGATATCTGCAAGTGTTATTTCCATTCCTATGCTGAATGGGACTAACTTCAAGGACTGGAAAGAGAATGTGTTAATCGTTCTCGGTTGCCTAGATCTGGACTTAGCCATAATGGTTGAACGTCTCACTATTACGGATTCTAGTTCAGCTGAAGATAAAAAGGAACTTGAAAGATGGGATCGTTCTAATCGAATGAGTCTGATGATCATTAAGAGAGGCATTCTAGAAGTCTTTAGGGGCACTGTGCTTGATGAGGTCACTACAGCCAACAGTTTCCTTGAGGCCATTGAGAAATGCTTTGCAAAGAATAATAAGGTTGAAACAAGCACCCCTTTGGCGAGCTTGATTTCAATGAGGTACAAAGCAAAAGGAAACATAAGGAAGTACATCATGGAGGTGTCTCATCTAGCTTCAAAATTAAAGACACTAGTTTTGGAAATTTCTGAGGACCTTCTAGTGCATCTTGTCTTGATTTCTCTTCCTACATAATTCAGCCAATTCAAGATCAGTTATAACTGCCAGAAAGAGAAATGGACTCTTAATGAGTTAATTTCTTATTGTGTGCAAAAGGAGGAAAGACTAAAGTAAGAGAAGACTGAAAGTGCTTACTTGGCTAGCACCTCTAAGGATAAGAAGAAGAAACGAAAGAAGAGTAATGAAGCTGCTAAAGGTCCAGCACAAAAGAAACAAGATAAGGATAAAAATGATGGAGATGTTGGTTGTTACTTTTGTGGTAAACCTGGACACATGAAGAAGGTCTGCACCAAGTATCATGCTTGGCATGCAAAGAAAGGTATGCTTCTCAATTTAGTTTGTTTTGAGGTTAATTTAACTTTAGTGCCAAGACACACTTGGTGGATTGATTTAGGTGCCACTACTTATATAAGTGTGTCTATGCAGGGTTGCCTCAGCTGTCGAAAGCCAATTGATGTTGAAAGATTCATCTATGTAGGCGATGGCAAATCGGTAGAAGTTGAAGCAATAGGGCACTTTAGATTATTATTAAGTTCCGGTTATTATTTGGATTTGAAAGACACTTTTGTTGTACTGTCGTTTAGGCATAATTTAATTTCTATTTCTGCTTTGGACAAATCTATATACTATTGTTCATTTAGAAATAGTCAGTTTAGTCTTTTCTTAAATTCAAATGTCATTGGTACCGGTTCTTTATCATTTCAAGATAACCTATATTTGCTTGATACAGTTGCTTCTTATAATGAAGCCTTGCATGTTAGTTCTCGTGGCATAAAACATAAATTATCCGAAGAAAATTTCGCTGTATTATGGCATAAGCGATTAGGACATATTTCAAGAAAAAGGATGGAAAGGCTTGTGTCAAATGGAATTCTTAATTCCCTTGATTTTACAAATTTTAAAATTTGTGCTGATTGTATTAAAGGGAAATAGACAAAGAAAAGGAGATTGGATGCCAATAGAGCTACAGATGTCTTAGAATTGATACATACGGACATTTGTGGACCATTTCCTATGGGTTCATGGAATGGTCAACAATATTTTGTATCGTTCATAGATGATTACTCTTGGTTTGGCTATCTATATCTCATACATGAGAAGTCACAGACTTTGGATGTGTTCAAGTCATATAAGGCTAAGGTTGAACTTCAACTCAGCAAAAGAATTAAGGGCATCAAATCTGACTGTAGTGGTGAGTACTATGGCAGATATGATGGATCAAGTGAGCAATGTCTAGGATCTTTTGCTAAATTCCTAGAGGAATGCAAGATAGTCCCTCAATATACCACGCCAGGTTCACTTAACATGAATGGTGTAGTTGAGAGATGAAACTGGACACTTAAGGAAAGGTGAGGAGTATGATTTGTCATTCTACCTTACCTGAATCCCTCTAGGGTGAAGCACTCAAGACTGCAGCTTATATTCTCAACAAAGTACCAACAAAGGCAGCAACCAAAACACCTTATGAGATTTGGACTAGCAAAAGGCCTAGTCTAAAGCATTTACATACTTGGGGTTGTTCAGTAGAGGCTAAGCCTTATAGACCAAATGAAAAGAAATTAGACTCCAAGACAATGAGCTGCTATTTTATTAGTTACTCTGAACGGTCAAGGGGTTACAAATTTTATGATCCCATTACTAAGGCTATTTTTGAGACGGGAATTGCAACATTCTTTGAGGATGTTGAGTTTGGGGGGAGAAATAAGGTTAGAAACTTTGTCTTTAAGGATGAATTTAATCTTGTTCCTCTTGTTCAATAGGGATTGGTTCCTATTCCCACAGTTGCTTTTGATAATGTTTAGGCTTCTACCCTTGACATTGATCAAGTTGCATATCAAGAATAATCAGACATAGTCGTTCAACCCCTTGAGGTACAAACTCAACAACCTTAACTATTAGAACCTCAGGAACTTGTGCCATTAAGGGATTCACTAGAGAAAGGAGAAGTGTTATTCCAAATGATTACATAGTATTTCCCCAAGAACATGAGGAATGTGTTGGATTGATGGATGATGATCTCATCAATGTCCATCAAGCCACGTGTAGTTCAAACTCTTAAAAGTGGATGGATGCCATGAAAGATGAGATAAAGTCTATGAAGGACAATGACATTTGGGATCTCGTTCCATTACTTGAAGGTACGAAGCCCATTGGTTGTAAATGGATATTTAAAACCAACAGAGATTCGAAGGGCGATGTAGAGCGATATAAGGCTTGTTTTATCACTCAAGGCTTTACTCAAAAGGAAGGCATTGATTACAAAGAGACTTTCTCTTCGGTTTCAACGAAAGACTCTTTTAGGACAATTATGGCACTTGTAGCATATTTTGATCTTGAGCTACATCAGATGGATGTTAAGATGGGGTTTCTAAATGGGGACATCGATGAAATGATCTATATGGTGTAGCCAGAAAACTTTGAGTCGGGAGACCCAAAGAAGATGGTCTGCAAATTAAAGAGATCTATTCATGGGCTTAAGCAAGCTTCTCATTTTATGGGCTTAAGCAAGCTTCTCATCAATGGTATTACAAATTTCATCAAGTGATAGTCTTATTCGGTTTCGAGATGAATGCTGTAGATGACTATATATACCATAAGTTCAGTGGGAGTAAGTATATTTTTCTAGTTTTATATGTCGATGACATATTGCTTGCCAGCAACGATATAGGTTTATTGCATGAAACCAAGGGATTTCTATAAAAAAAATTTGAAATGAAAGATCTTGGTGACGCCTCTTTTGTGTTAGGAATTAAAATACACCAAGATTACTCTCAGAGTATTCTTGGGTTATCACAGAAGAGTTATATCGAAAATGTGCTTAAAAGATTTGGCATGTAGGGTTGTAAACCAAGAGATACTCCTTGGCTAAAGGAGATAAGTTCAGTTTAAGTCAATGTCCTAAGAACAACCTTGAGGTTAAGGAAATGGAAAAGATCCCATATGCATCAGCTGTTGCGAGTCTAATGTATGCTCAAGTTTGTACTCGTCTGGATATAGCATACATTGTTGGATTGTTAAGGCAAATATTTGAGTAACCCTAGAATGGATCATTGGAAAGCAGCCAAACAGGTTATGCGATATTTACAGAGAACAAAAGATTACATGCTTATATATAGAAGGTCAGACGAACTCGAGATCATTGGTTATTCGGATTTTGATTTTGCTGGATGTCAAGATAGTCGTCGGTCCACTTCAGGCTATATTTATTTGCTTGTTGGAGGAGCTATTTCTTGGAGGAGTGCTAAGCAGTCACTCATAGCCTCTTCCACTATGGAGGCAGAATTTATAGCATGTTATGAGGTATCCAATTATGGAATATGGCTGCAAAACTTTGTCAGTGGGCTGCGAATTACGAAAAGTATAGAAAGACCACTTAAGTTGTTTTGTGACAATAAATCTCCAGTATTATATTCCAACAACAACAGGAGCTATTCAAAGTCAAAGCATATAGAGATTAAGTTTCTTGATGTTAAAGAAAGAGTTCAGAGTGGTCAGGTGTCTATAGAGCATATTGGTACAAACTCCATGATTGCAGATTCGCTTATAAAAGGGCTTCCACCCAAGGTCTTTCACGAGCATACTACTCATATGGGTGTTTAGTTACTTGATGATATGTAGTTTTAGTGGGAGTTTGTATTTGAATGCTAATTTTATTTATATATAGACATGTGTGTTTGTATATGTTTTCTGCAGAAATAAAGAATACAGTTCACTTACACTCTGATTTTGGCACGATTTTGATCTCATTCAGATATAAGGTTGGATCAGTTGAAAATAGACATGTTTAGATCACTTTACATGTAATTTTCATGCTACACATCCATATTTGATCTATGTCATTTGTTTATATCGATATGTGTGATCATTGATAGGTCTAGTCACGTTATATTTGTGACAAAGACCGCTTTGGTTTTATGTTGGTATGATCAATGGACGAGATTATTCAGGAATACCCTTATATGTAATAGCAAAAGTTGAGCTCATTAAGGTAAACACATTTTTGCAAAGAAACATATGTGGCCCAAGTGGGAGATTGTTAGAAAATAATTTTCATGTAGGCCTACATATGTAATTAAATGTGTTGTTTAATGCCATCTTAAAGTAAAGCCTAAATTAAAGTGGTATAATTAAGATAAAATTAAAAGGCTTTTTTGAGTATTAATATAATGTATGAGTTATTATTATTATTATTATTATTATATGTGTGGATACTAATTTGTAATTTCTAGATTTTATGATAGGCAAAATTGGAAATACATAAAAATAACTAAAGAAAGTTATTTATTCTGGTTATGTTTCCCAATTTTCATACGTATTATTTTCATTCAGAAAGTTTAAAGAAATCCTTGCTTCTCTGAAATCCCATCTTCAGAAAAGTTTCAAGGAATACGTATTGGATTAGAAGACAATAACCTACAACGATCTAAATCATGAATCAAGGTACACTTCTGTAATTTAGAATAATTTCTCTCAATGATTTAACATGAATGATCTTGGTAGATTATGATTAAATTTGTTCTAACACTGCAACCTTCATATCAGCATCAATTGGATGAAAAACTATGGGATAAAAATTTCCATCCCTAGGAATCCAAGGATCGAGAAAAGCATTTGTTGATTCACCACTTCCCACAGATAAATGAATACCTATGATAGGCCTCGCCAGAGAGGGAGAGACGCGGCCTCTGGCTGCGGCAGGGCATGAGAACGGCTGCCAAAAGCCGTTGTATAAGGAGAGAAAAAAAAAAGGTCAAAACCGGGGCTGTTCTTAGGTTTCGTCGGTGGCCTGCTATTCTGCCACCGGCGCCGGCGCTTTCTAAGCGCGAACGTCAGGCTACGCCAGCTAGCAGAGCCACAGCCAACGCATCGAAGTCTGTTTGGCAGTTGGCAGAGCCAAGTACCTGGAGACTCTTCGCAGGGGTCGTGACCTCTAGGGATGAAGCTAGTTCTGGGCCAAAGCCTAGAACTTGCAACTGGTCACACGGACCAAAGAGGCCCATGACCAGATGGAACCCAAGGGCTGAACCCTTGGGTGACCAGACTCAAAAAAAAAAAAAAAAAAAAAAAAAGGTTGGTCATGGGCCTGGATTTATTGGTCCCGTAACCAGCAAAATCCTAAGGGCTCAATCCTTGGGTGACCCGAATAAAAAAAAGAAAAAAAGGAGTGGGTTAGGATCCAAGTTGGGTCAACCTGACCCAGTCCACGTTTGATCTGGTCAGGGTCAACAGTCAACGGTCAATGTTGACTTTGACTGTTGACTTTTGGACTAATTTTTTTTTTGGATCAATTTTGAGTTGCAACTTTTAATTCAAATTATGTTTTTAGATTATTAATATTATCAAATTAATTGATTGAACCAATAAACTGCCAAAGTAGTCTCTTTTGTGGATGTTAATTAATTTGTGATATTAAGATGGTTGTGTGAATTTAATTTATGCGAATATTAATCGGCCCAAAGGAAGTTTAATATTTAGCTGAATTAAATTCATACCTGTGGTGATAAATATGTAATAATTATATGGTTATTTTTTAGCATATGAATAATAAGTAGATCCAAAAATTAGCTTATTATTTGACATGATTTATTGTTAATTTTTGATCACTACACCAAGAATACCACTTACATGTTAATATTTCTATCTAAAGACTAAATATTAATATTGTTACAGGTTTCTTGTGATGGGATTAACCATTGTTTGAATTTTATTGGTTGTTTTATGTGAACTCTTATGTGAATATATGATTTTGTTCTTTGTTCAGCGATAGCATCATCTTCCTCAATATCTACAAGTGTTAATTCCATTCCTATGCTGAATGGGACTAACTTCAAGGACATGAAAGAGAATGTGTTAATCATTCTCAGTTGCCTAGATCTGGACTTCGCCATAAGGGTTGAACGTCCCACTATTACAGATTCTAGTTCCGCTGAGGATAAAAAGGAACTTGAAAGATCGGATCGTTCTAACCGAATGAGTCTAATAATCATTAAGAGAGGCATTCTAGAAGTCTTCAGGGGCACTGTGCCTGATGAGGTCACTACAGCCAAGGGTTTCCTTGAGGCCATTGAGAAATGCTTTGCAAAGAATGATAAGGCTGAAACAAGCAAGCCTTTGGCGACCTTGATTTCAATGAGGTACAAAGCAAAAGGAAACATAAGGGAGTACATCATGGAGTTGTCTCATCTGGCTTCAAAATTAAAGACACTAGATCCAGAAATTTCTGAGGACCTTCTAGTGCATCTTGTCTTCATTTCTCTTCTTGCACAATTTAGCTAATTCAAGATCAGTTACAACTACTAGAAAGAGAAATGGACTCTTAGTAAGTTAATTTCTTATTGTGTGCAAGAGGAAGAAAGACTGAAGCAAGAGAAGACTGAAAGTGCTCACTTGGCCAGCACCTCTAAGGATAAGAAGAAGAAAAGGAAGAAGAGTAATGAAGCTGCTAAAGGTCCAGCACAAAAGAAACAAGATAAGGATAAAAATGATGGACATGTTGGTTGTTACTTTTGTGGTAAACCTAGACACATGAAGAAGGTCTGCACCAAGTATCATGCTTGGCGTGCAAAGAAAGGTATGCTTCTCAATTTGGTTTATTTTGAGGTTAATTTAACTTCAGTACCAAGACACACTTGGTGGATTGATTCAGTGCCACTACTCATATAAGTGTGTCTATGCAAGGTTACCTCAGTTGCCGAAAGCCAATTGATGCTGAAAGAGTCATCTATGTGGGCGATGGCAAATCGGTAGAAGTTGAAGCAATAGGGCACTTTAGGTTATTATTAAGTTTCGATTATTATTTGGATTTGAAAGACACTTTTGTTGTACCGTTGTTTAGGCAAAATTTAATTTCTATTTCTACTTTGGACAAATCTGGATACTACTGTTCATTTAGAAATAGTCAGTTTAGTCTTTTCTTAAATTCAAATGTCATTGGTACCGGTTCTTTATCATTTCAAGATAACCTATATTTGCTTGATACAGTTGCTTCTTATAATGAAACCTTGCATGTTAGTTCTCGTGGCATAAAACATAAATTAACCGATGAGAATTTCGCTGTACTATGGCATAAGCGATTAGGACATATTTTAAGGAAAAGGATGGAAAGGCTTGTGTCAGATGGAATTCTTAATTCCTTTGATTTTACAAATTTTGAAATTTGTGTTGATTGTATTAAAGGGAAATAGACAAACAAAAGGAGATTGGATGCCAATAGAGCTACGGATGTCTTAGAATTGATACATATGGACATTTATGAGACCATTTCCTATGGGTTTACGGAATGGTCAACAATATTTTGTATCGTTTATAGATGATTACTCTTCGTATGGCTATCTACATCTCATATATGAGAAGTCATAGACTTTGGATGTGTTCAAGTCATATAACGATGATGTTGAACTTTAACTCAGCAAAAGAATTAAAGGCGTCAGATCTGACCGTGGTGGTGAGTACTATGGTAGATATGATGAATCAGGTGAACAACATCTAGGACCTTTTGCTAAATTCCTAGAGGAATGTAGGATAGTCCCTCAATATACCATGCCAGGTTCACCTAGCATGAATGGTGTAGCTGAGAGATGAAACCGGACACTTAAGGACGTGGTGAGGAGTATGATTTGTCATTCCACCTTATCTAAATCCCTCTGGGGTGAAGCACTCAAAACTGTAGCTTACATTCTCAACAGAGTACCAACAAAGGCAGCAGCCAAAACACCATATGAGCTTTGGACTGGCAAAAGGCCTAGTTTGAAGCATTTACATACTTGGGGTTGTCCAGTAGAGGCAAGGCCTTATAGACCAAATGAAAAGAAATTGGACTCCAAGACAGTAAGCTGCTATTTTATTGGTTACTTTGAATGGTCAAGGGGTTACAAATTTTATGATCCCACTACTAAGGCTATTTTTGAGACGGGAATTATAACATTCTTTGAGGATGTTGAGTTTGGGGGGAGAAATAAGGTTAGAGAATTTGTCTTTGAGGATGAATTTAATCCTGTTCCTTTTGTTCGAGAGGGATTGGTTCCTACTCCTACAATTGCTTTTGATAATGTTTAGGCTTCTAACCCTAACATTGATCAAGTTACATATCAAGACCAACCAGACATAGTCGTTCAACCCCTTGAGGTACAAACTCAACAACCTCAAGAACCAGAACCTCAGGAACTTGTGCCATTAAGGGGATCCACTAGAGAGAGGAGAAATGCTATTCCAGATGATTACATAGTATTTCTCCAAGAACATGAGGAAAGTGTTGGATTGATGGATGATGATCCCATCAATGTCCGTCAAGCCATGCATGGTTTGAACTCTCAAAAATGGATGGATGCCATGAAAGATAAGATAGAGTCTATGAAGGACAATGACGTTTGGGATCTCGCTCCATTACTTGAAAGTACGAAGCCCATTGGTTGTAAATGGATATTTAAAACCAAGAGGGATTCGAAGGGTGATGTAGAGCGATATAAGGCTCGTTTTGTTGCTAGGGGCTTTACTCAAAAGGAAGGCATTGATTACAAAGAGACTTTCTCTCCGGTTTCAACGAAAGACTCTTTTAGGACAATTATGGCACTTGTAGCATATTTTGATTTTGAGCTACATCAGACGGATGTTAAGACAGCGTTTTTAAATGGTGATATTGATGAAACAATCTATATGGAGTAGCCAGAAAACTTTGAGTCAGGAGACCCAAAGAAGATGGTCTGCAAATTAAAGAAATCTATCTATGAGCTTAAGCAAGCTTCTCATCAATGATATTACAAATTTCATCAAGTGATAGTATCATTTGGTTTAGAGATGAACGCTGTAGATGACTGTATATGCCATAAGTTCAGTGGGAGTAAGTATATTTTTTTGGTTTTATATGTCGATGACATATTGCTTGCCAACAATGATATAGGTTTATTGCACGAAACCAGGACATTTCTATCAAAGAAATTTGAAATGAAAGATCTTGGTGACGCCTCTTTTGTGTTAGGAATTAAAATACACCAAGATCGCTCTCGGGGTATTCTTGGGTTATCACAAAAGAGCTATATTGAAAAGGTGCTTAAAAGATTTGGCATGCAAGGTTGTAAACCAGGAGATACCCCTGTGGCTAAAGGAGATAAGTTCAGTTTAAGTCAGTGTCCAAAGAACGACCTTAAGGTTAAGGAAATGGAAAAGATCCCATATGCATCAACTGTTGGGATCTAATATATGCTCAAGTTTGTACTTGTTCGGATATAGCATACATTGTTGGATTGTTGGGCAGATATTTGAGTAATCCTGGAATGGATCATTGGAAAGTAGCCAAACGGGTTATGCGATATTTACATAGAACAAAAGATTACATGCTTACATATAGAAGGTCAGACCAACTCGAGATCATTGGTTATTCGAATTCAGATTTTGTTGGATGTCAAGATAGTCATCGATCCACTTCAGGCTATATTCATTTACTTGCTGGAGGAGCTATTTCTTGGAGGAGTACTAAGCAGTCACTCATAGCTTCTTCCACTATGGAGGCAGAATTTATAGCATGTTATGAGGCATCCAATCATGGAATATGACTGCGAAACTTTGTCACTAAGCTGCAAATTGTGAAAAGTATAGAAAGACCACTTAAGTTGTTTTGTGACAATAAATCTCCAGTCTTATATTCTAACAACAACAGGAGCTCTTCAACGTCAAATCGTATAGAGATTAAATTTCTTGTTGTTAAAGAAAAAGTTCAGAGTGGTCAGGTGTCTATAGAGCATGTTGGTACAAACTCCATGATTGCGGATCCATTTATAAAAGGGCTTCCACCTAAGGTCTTTCACGAGCACACTGCTCATATGGGTGTTCAATTACTTGATGATATGCAGTTTTAGTGGGAGTTTGTATTTGAATGCTAATTTTCTTTATATATAGACATTGTGTGTTTGTATATGTTTTCTGCAGAAATAAAGAATACAGTTTACTTACACTTTGATTTTGGTATGGTTTTGATCTCATTTAGATATAAGGTTGGACCAGTTGGAAATAGACATATTTAGATCACTTTGCATGTAATTTCCATGCTACATATCCATCCTTGATCTATGTCATTTGGTTATATCGATATATGTGATCATTGATGGGTCTAGTCACGTTATATTTGTGACAAAGACCGCTTTGGTTCTATGTTGGTATGATCAATAGACGAGATTATTTAAGAATACACTTATATGTGATAGTAAAAGTTAAGCTCATTAAGCTCATTAAGGTAAACACATTTTTGCAGAGAAACATATGTGGCCCAAGTGGGAGATTATTAGAAAATAATTTTAATGTGGGCCTACATATGTAATTAAATGTGTTGTTTAATGCTATCTTAAGGTAAAACCTAAATTAAAGTGATATAATTAAAATAAAATTAAAAGGCTATTTTGAGTATTGATATAATGTATGGGTTATTATTATTATTATTATATGCGTGGATACCAATTTGTAATTTCTAGATTTTATGATGGACAAAACTGAAAATACATAAAAATAAATAAAGAAAGTTATTTATTCTGGTTATGGTCTCCAATTTTCATATGTATTATTTTCGTTCAGAAAGTTTAAAGAAATCCCTGCTTTTCTGAAATCCCATCTTCAGAAAAGTTTCAAGGAATACGTATTGGATTGGAAGACAATAACCTACAACGATCCAAAATCATGAATCAAGGTAAGCTTCCGTAATTCAAAATGATTTCTTTCAATGATTTAACATGAATGATCTTCATAGATTATGATTAAATTTGTTCTAACACTGCAACCTTCATATCAGCATCAATTGGATGAAAAATTGTGGGATAAAAATTTTCATCCTTAGGAATCCAAGGATCGTAAAAAGCATTTGTTGATTCACCACTTCCCACAGATAAACGAATACCTCTCTTCATAAGCTGGGCACCCCAAATGATACTTCTCCATGTCAAAGATGGATAGTATCCTGACTTTGCGTGCGAAAAAGAACAATTAGGAAAATAACGTTCCTTGAGAATTCTGGACAGGGGAGAGCTTGTGTTTGAAAGAATACGCCAAGCTCGTTTAGCCAATAACGCTTGGTTAAAATTGATAAAGGACCGAAAACCAAGTCCACCCTCCAACTTTGATTTGCATAATTTCCTCCAAACAATCCGATGAATTTTTCGTGAACCACTATGAGCGCCCCGCCAGAATTTTGCCATCATTCTTTCCAAATCAAAGCATAAAGAGATAGGAAGTTGAAAGCAAGACATGGCCTAAGTTGGT
>CAMOHE010048084.1:4157-16399 GCA_946598075.1 Artocarpus hirsutus
TTAAAATTCAAAAACAAATATAATAATATTAGAAAAAACAAAAAAAAAAAGTTGGGTCTTGCCGTAGAGGGGTCTCACCATAGGGGATCTTGTTGCAGGGAGGGACTTGTCGTTGTTGGCGAATCACAGGTCATCACGATCAGGTGAGTTGAGTTCAGAAAACCATAAACATTAAAAGCCCTAAAAAATATTAGTACAATACTTCCTTTACCGCGCTACTACCGCCATCATCGAGAGGGAGTCCTAACTTTGCAGAAGGCCACCATAGGTCACGACTTCGTGAGAGAGGCCACCGTGGGTTGCGACTTCACGAGCGGCCACCACGGCCGTGTTCCCATCGACTTCGTCTCACCATCGCAACACCACAATCGCAAAGGGGTCCTCATTTGCCAATTGCACTTGCCTCCAAGTCGTTGTCGACATTGCGCCCTCAGCTGCGACCATCAACATCACTAATGGTCAACTTTTTTGAAATCATGATTCTGCCATGACGGAGGGAGCGATGCCTTCACACTTATCGCAATTTCGTCATGATTTGGCCGCTATTGGATCATCGTCGACCCACTACCGTTGAGTGGCCCCACCTACTCCCCCTCTGCCTCCTCCATGATAGCACTAATGGAGTCATAAATAGCCGACGGAGTGCCCCACCACTATTTTTGTTTTGCTTTATTTTCTTTAGATTTTTTAATTATTTTTTGCTTTTTGGAAATTATGATACTATTTGGTTATGTCTATTTTTGTTTATGTAGGAGTACAATTTTAGACCATAGATCTTTTATGTAAGGGTCGAAAAAAACCTCATTAAAAAATGAATAAACACTTTTCAATAAGACATTTTAGGGTTTATTTTAGTTATTCCTTATTTTAAATACCATTTTTTCAAATGAATATCTTTCCAGTCTTTTTAAATACTTCTTTATAATGCCTTAGACTCTTAAGAGAATAATAAATTAAGAAAAATAAATTATTCACATGCTTAAAAAACATCAACGAACTAAATACACATGCATAGCGCTTTTTAACTAGTGATTAATAAGACAAATACAAAGCCACATGGGTGGCAAATTCAAATGTGCTCGTTAATAGCACAAAAGAGCACTTAAGCTTTTAACCCATGCATTGTATGGTGGGTCACTAAGTGGCCTTTGGCCCACCGCGTGATGAAAGGCTATTGTTGCCTTTTGAATTGTTTAAGAAGCCATAAGTGAAGGCTATAAATAGCTCCTTCCTTCAGCTATGTTTGCACGGCAAACTGAAGCAAATCAAAGCATTGCCATAGAGAAAACTCCTTAGGCCAAATATTGAGTGTTGTACTCTTTGGGTTCCAGTATAAAGAGTAGGGAATTTAGGTGTAAGGGGATTTCAGGTAAAAGTGTGCTTGGGTATATGTTGGTGCTTTAGGTAAGAGAGGGAGTGTAAGCCACTGGCTTCTCGTACAGTTTAACTTTTACATAGTGGATATTTTCTCACTGCTCTTTGACTAGGGATGTAGGCATATAGCCAAACCATGTTAAATCTAGAGTCTTTTCTATGTCTATTTTAAGTCACTTTATTTTATTATCTATTTATTTTCTCCATATCGACATTCTGTACCAATAAGCCAGTATCAGAGTTATAGCTATAGCAAAATTTGACGTGGAGAAATTTAATGGGAAATGATTTTAGCCTATGGCAAGTAAAGATGCTGGCTTTGTTGGTATATCAAGGTTTGACAAAAGTCTTGAAAGGTAAAGAAGTCGTGTTAGAGTCTCTATGAGACAAAAAAAAAAAAAAAAGGATGAGATTACAGAAAAAGCAAACAATGCTATTTTGTTATGTTCAAGAGATGGGGTTCTACGAGAGGTCTCTGAAAAAGATCTAGCAGCAACACTAATGGTTAAAACTGGAAAGCTTATACATGACGAAGTCACTCACTAACGTGTTTTATTTGAAGAAGAAATTATGCACTCTTCAAATACATGAAGGTAAGATCATAAAAGAACACTAGGATAATTTTAACAAAATTATCCTCTACTTTTAAAATTTTGATATTAAAATTGATGATGAAAACCAAACCTTTTTTTTTTTCTATGATCTTTATCATATTCATGTGAGCATTTCATTAATATAATAATGTGTGGTCGAGATACTCTTACTACAGAAGAGGCTAAAGCAACCTTGAATTTCAAGAAGTTTAGGGCTCTGGTGAGAGTTTGGTGGCAAGAGAAAGAAGAAAAAAAAAAAAGAGGTTCTGGTGGGGATAAAGGAAAGTCTACGTCAAAATTTAAATCTAGTAAGAAAGAGTGTCTTCACTGTCACAAAGGACATTTTAAAAAAGGATTGTCTGAAGCATAGAGGGCAAGAAAAAGAAAAATCTTCTGATTTAAAAGATGTGGCAGTAATAGACGGCTACGACAATGTTGATGTTCTTTCAATTTTTGTTAACAATTTAACTAATGAGTGGATTCTTAATTCGGGTTGCTCATATCGTATATGTCCTAATAAAGATTGGTTCACTTTTTACCAATCCATGGATGGGGGCAACGTTCTCATAGGAAATAACATGGCTTGTAAGATGGTTAGTATAGGCTTAATAAGAATCAAAGTATTTAAGGAATCATGAAAATGCTAACTGATGTTAGGCATGTTCTAGAATTGAGGAAGAACATGATTTTTGTGTTTATGCTTGATTCCATAAGTTGTAGCTTAAAAGTTCAAGGTGGAGCAATACAAATCTTGAAAGGTGCCCTTGTTGTGATAAAAGGTAAGAAAACCAATGGCCTTTACACTTGTAGGGAAGCATGATGACAGGTGCACCTTTGGTATACTTAGAGAGTTTTGGGCCAAAGCTATTAACACAACTTGTTACTTGGTCAATAGGTGTCCATCTTCTGCTATTGGTTTCAAGATTCTTGAAGAAGTTTGGTCAGATACCCCTACTAGCTATGATAATTTAAGCATCTTTGGTTGTCTTGCTTATGCTCATGTAAATGAGAACGAACTTGAGCCAAAGGCAAAGAAATATATTTTTCTCAGATACTCTAAAGGGGTAAAAGGGTACAAGCTACAGTGTCATGATGGAAAATTGTCAAAGTGTATCATTAGTAGGGATGTGACCTTCAATGAATGTGAAATGCTAAGTTCTATGGAGGAAGTAACATCAAAAAAGGATGAGTCATAGACAAAGTGGAACTTGTGGTGCAGTCTTCAAAAGAGACCTCATAAAATATAGATCAACATCTAGGTGCGAAAGTTATGCACAATATATAGTTGAATAATTGTAGGTTGGCTAGAGATAGGGAGGGAAGGGAAATAAGACCTCCTTGAAATGACTATACAGATCTTGTTTTTTATACACTCAGTATAGCTGATGATAACAATGAGCCATAATCATATCAAAAAGCTATCATTAGTCCAGAATCAAGACAATGAATTGCTACAATGAGTGAAGAGATTGAGTCATTTCACAAGAATCATTCTTGGGAACTTGCTAAGAGGCCGGATAATCAAAAGATTGGCGAAAGCAAATGGGTCTTCAAAAGGAAAGAAGGAATCCCTGGAGTTGAGAATGTAAGAGCTATAGATGCTATTTCTATAAACAATGAGTCAACATCAATCAAGAGTCATGTTTCCAATGTACCGGTGTACGTACTATCATTAAATCTAGCATGTCACCCTTTGGTACATTAAAAGACATTAAGACACTGCACGAATGATTGTCAAAAGTGAATTGATTTAAACAAACAGAATTATATATCAAATCAATTCAATTCAACTTTTGTCCCAATTTAATATATCATCACCTATGACAATATACGAATGTTTTTACTTGCTGAGTCCAGCTTCGATAACCAAGACAAGTTATCTCCCATTAGGGATGTAGACAATATAACAATTTTAACATGAATAAAGCGCCCAACTTTATTCTCTCAATTGTGGATCTTATTATTTAGACTATCACCTTTAAAATTCATGTTTTCTGCATAATTTGTCTATCATATGGACGACCTTAAAAGTTTAGACTAATAGCCTTAGACTTTTGTTTGCTTGTCATACATTCAACAATAATAAACATAAAGAGGACAACATTTCGTATATGAATAATAAATAAACTCTTTCTTAATTAAATGTCTCCAAAAACTTATTACATCATTTAATCCTTAGGGCACTTAGTCTAACACTCTCCTACTTGCCCTAAGTGAGTAAATATGACATGTCTCGCATCTCCGTAGCCTCTTCATGCTTCTTGAAAACCCTCATTGTTAGTGTCTTCATGAAAAGATTAGCTATATTGTCCTCAGATGCGATTTTATATATTGCAACATGTCCACTCTCAATAAAGTCCTTTATCACATGATACTTCTGATGTATATGTTTACTCTTCTTGTAAAATCTTGGTTCCTTAATATTAGCTATCGCTACAATGTCATCACAATACAAGGATACTGCCTTATCCATACCAGAAACTACCTCAAGATCCCCAAAGAACTTGCGAAGCCATACAGCTTCTTTTGAAGCTTCATTAGTTGTCACATCCTTGGCCTCCATCATTGAATCTGAATTATAATCTTCTCCAAACAATGGTGCCTCCATTAAGAGTAAGAATAGAATCTGAAGTCGATCTTCTCGAATCCAAATAGGATTAGAAATTTGAATCAATGTATCCAAGAGGTGTTGATCCTCACTAGAATGCACTAGTGTATAACCTCTACACCTTTTCAAGTACTTGAAAATATGCTTAATCACAACCCAATGGTTTGGTCCTAGATCTAATTGAAATCGACTATCCCAACCGCATAACAAATGTGCCGAACATGAGCCGAACATCCCTAAACGCGAATATGGTTTAAGGATGTCTTCCTTTCTATCCACAACTCGTGAGGAGTTTTAGGAAATCAATTTTAAAGGCACATTGTTCAAAAGAAAACATGCAGTTTGTTGTGCATATCCCCAAAAGGATAAAGATAATGTTAAATGACTCATCATGGACCTAACTATGTCCAACAAAGTCCTATTCCTTCTCTTAGTCATGCTATTCTGCTGCGAAGTACCTAGCATAGTCAAATGGGACAAAATCGTATCCTCTAATAAGTGTTCTAAGAACTCATTGAGGAGGTATTCTCCACCTTGATTGGATCAAAATGCCTTTATAGGTTTACTTAATTGTTTCTCTGTTTCAGCTCGAAACTCTCTAAACTTGTCAAAAATTTTACTCTTATGATGCATTAGATAGACATACCCATATCTTGAGTAATCATCAATAAAAGTGACAAAATACTCTTAATCTCCTCGTGTCTTGATGTTTATATGACCACAAACATCACTATGCACAAGTTTGAGAACCCCATCGGCTCGATTGCCCTTAGACCCGAATGGTTTTTTGGTCATTTTGTCCTCCAAACAAGACTTACATTGTTATAGATTCCACCTCTAAGTGATTTAAAGGTCCATCCCTTACCAACCTTCGAATCCTATTTAGGCTAATATGACCTAATCGCAAGTGCCAAAGAGAAATCTTATTAGAGTCAGAAGTTTTAAGTCTTTTAAAGTTATTATTAACCTCAGTGTTCAGCAGTGAGCCCATCTTAGGTTTGATAAAATATAGGTTGTTTTGGCATCCATCAATTATAGATAAAAGATTTGTTTTTACGAATCACCTTTATTATTAAAAGAAATTGAATAAGAGTCTTTAAATAAACAAGTAATAGAAATTAAATTCTTTTTGAGTTTAGGAACATAAAAACAATCTCTCAAAACTAAAGTCCTATAACTATCAAAGGAAAAATGGACATCTCCCACTGCTTCAGCCAACACTAAGGATTCCTCGCTCATCCGTAACGTGAAGTGCTCATGCAACACATGTCCCGTTTCCTTGAACCCATGTGGAGAAACACAAACATGATTAGTCGCTTCAGAATCTATGACCCAAGTGTCATTTGATTCCTCAATTAAAAAAGTTTCAATAACCAAAAGTTTGCATTTACCTCCTCGAGATAGGAAGTCCTTGTAATTCTTCTTGATGTGCCCAACCTTTCTATCGAAAAATAGTTTAGCTTCTTTAGGTTCCTCTTTTTTTTTTTGTCTCTTGTCCTTGCCGTTTGCTAGGACAAAAGATTTTCCATTCTTAGGCCTCTACTTCTTTCCATTCTCAGAGTTAGGATTGGAACCAGATGCAACCACCAAGTTAGCCTCCCTACCAATAGGAGCTTCCCTGATCAAATTTTTGAACTCCTATAACTTCTTCATCAACTTAGTCAAGGTAATATTCTATCCATTGTTTAAGTTATATATGAAGCTCTAAATAGGATAAATTTATTAGAGAAAGTCTCAAAGACTATAGTCATCTATGACGCAGCATCTATATCGGCTCCATGGGTTTGAGCCTCAACGAGGTAATGTATGACCAACATCATATGCTCCTTAATAGGATTCCTTAATCTTTGTTTGCAGTTGAGGAGCTTCTAAAGAGCCCCGTGCCATTTCGTTCAAGCTTAGCCTACAAACATATCTTCTAGATTATCCAAGATCTGCTAAGCAGTCTCATAATCTTCATGTTGAGCTATAACACATTATTCATTCTAGCTATAACATAACGACAGGCTTGATCATTAGCATCCTTACAGTGATCATACGCTTGGATTTACTCATTAGTGGATTCCTCGGTAGGTTTAGAAAGACATGGTGTTGTCAGCACAAATTTTAGTTTCTTAAAGGAAAAGATGATATTTAGGTTCCTTTTCTAATGACTGTAATTCTCGCAAATTAATGTATTTTTATCAAGTATTGAAGATAAAGTATTTTTAGGCATTTTGATCTATAATAAAGATTCATATACCAAATATAAGCAAACATTCCACAACATTTTAGTAAGATAATATAAACAAGCAAGCATACAATGTGTTTATATGTCAAAACCTTAAAAAAATCACAACCTTACAACTACAATTCCCAACTCAGAATTCAGCAAGCCATCTATAAGAGACTTGCCAAATTTAATTAGAAACACGGATCCTCTCCGATTAATATATGCCATCCAAGACCAATCTGAGTTAGCATATAATAATAACCATTTTCTTTGACCATTAATTTTATTAACAAAGCTCCTAGGGCAGGTTAATAATAAAATTAATCTTGAGTACATAACCATCGTTTCAACTTTTCTATCCATTATTTATAATTGCCACCTAAGGGTGTATAACAATAAATCATGCTAAAATAAAGTATCCTTTCAAAGATCCAACCTAGTACAGGATGAAATCCCTTCCTAGGGTCAGAACCACTATGTGCTACTATAGAACAACGATAGAGGCCTTATCTTCTGTTCGAAAACCTTCTCCCACTCAATATTTTGAAAGTCAAGGTTTTATGTTAACAAACGTGAACAATTTTTAATAAGCAGTACTCCCTCTTCTACGTGGCATGTTATCAACATATATAGAAAAACATATTATAATTCAAACAAGCAAAGCAACATGCAAAGCTAGAAGAAATATAATTAAATAGTCGTAATATCATGGTTCCATTGTAGAGAAAAGAAATAAAGATTACTAAAGGTCAATCGAAACATATTATTGATTCTTCATCTTGTATCTTCTTATCATATCCTTCTTCATGTGGCATCCATCTTTACTTCTTCAATCTCTCACAGATGAAAATTTTATCTTTTTGGTTATTATGAAATTTCATTTTTCTCAGAATTGTCTCAAAAAACAAAATAAAAACTGCATCAAAAAATGCATTGTTTTAAAGAACGTTTCTACTCGCTGCCAGCCTATCGATTGGAACGTTTGAACTGTCAATCTACAACCATCGGCCTGCCAATCGACGTTAAACCAGCATTTTTCTAGAAATTTATAAAAATTATTTTATGCAGTTTTTAATTTTATTTTTCAAAAATTCAAAAACATAAAAAATTTATAAACACAAAAAAAATATAGAAAACTTTGATCATCTTCATCTTTTAGATCCGTCTTCACTTCAAATAATTATTTTAATACAAATTTTACAAATCAAATTAAAATAATAAATCCTAGATGATAGACCGCCATCTAATTAAATGAAAAAAAACTAGATATACATTCTAACCTCTAAAGAACTATAACTGGCAAAATTAATTAATTAATAATAATAATTAGAAATTAAATTAACCATAATTAATTAATAAACAATTACCACATAATCTCATGACAACATTAAATTATATAGAAATCCTAGAGTGCCAACTCTCTACAAGAGAATAAGATCACATAATATATATACATCTCATGATCACAAACCCGTAAAATCAATTTAAAAACCTGCCTCTAATACCAATTGGTGGAAAATGATATGCAGTAGAATTTTTAAAAATTTTAAATGAAAGTCTTTCCAAAACTCAAGTTTGACATGCTAAATACATAAATTAATTATAGATCTTACATACATCTTTTATATACTGAAGGTGCAGAAAAACCTAGCAAAGAAAAACATTCTAGAAGAGCTTCAACGAACTGATCTTTTTTGTTATTCTCTATCCGTGATCAAAGTACGGGTGGTTGCATGTTGTACAGTTTTCCTCTGATGACTCTCCTTCCAACCACTTGAGAAACCAAGAGCTAAGATTCTATATATTGAACAATAGCTTTTTGGGAGTTTTAGAGTTTCTTTCCCAAGAGTACTCACTTAATGTTTCTCAAAATGATCTAAATAACAATGAAAAATAGCTCCTCTTTTATAATGGTCAAATCTGGGATTAAACTTTATCAAATTTGGCTTCAAAATTCGAGTTTGGATCAACTTCTGATAAAAAACGTGTCAAAAATGCGTATATCGCATGTTCGACATGTCAATCTAGAAGATCAGTCTATCGAACCAGCTCCACCGGTCTATCGAACTAACTACATTGGCTTGCCAAACTCAGCCATTTGCCTGCCGACTGAACGGTAATCTAAAGATCTCAAAATATCTTATTTTTACATGTTAATCTTAGATAGAGCATCAGTTTTAATTCAAATAACCCAATAAAACAGTTATTTGATTAAAATAGTCATATATAGATAATCCCATATCAAATAAAATATTATCCAAATAATTCAACATATTTATCTTCAATTGATTCACAAAATTAATTTAACCAATAAACTAACATGAATTATTAAATCCACTCTTATCAAATTTAAGCTAATCTCATAATTAACATAAGTTATTATTATGTAGGAAAGACACGTCATATCGTTACATAATTATTATGAGCTAACAAAGGAGACCCGATGGATATATATAGATCAACGTCCTATAGTTATAAAATAACATATCCCAAATATATATTTTATGATTATCAACTTTAACATTACTCCATTAAAAGCTTAGAGCTGTACTCTCGAACTATATAAAATTACAAAGCTTCAATAAGCTCATCGTCCATGACATATCATAATATATAACATCCCCATAGGATATTCAAAATCGGCTTAAAGGTAAATTCTGTTTTACCTTCTCGATTGTTTTCATCTTATGTTCTATTATCTCATCATTAGAATATTTACTATCATAAATGGTACACGATTCGGTTGAACCTATGTATCCAAATGGTTGAGCGTTCCAATCTTTCAATTACAGGACAATGTTTATAAGAGAATATCATTAACTCTACAAAAGAGCTGTGGATTCCATGTCTATGAACAATGGGTCTAAATCGATTAAGAGTCATGTCTTCAACATACCAGTATGCGTACCATCTTGAAATCAGGATGTCACCCTTTGGTATATCAACAGACACAAGTCAAGAATACAGGCCCATTGTTCATTTCAAGATTAATACATAGCACATATGATTGTTAAAAGTGAATTGATTTAAACAAATGAAATTATTAATCAAATCAATTCAACTTTTGTCTTGATCCAATATGTCATCACTTATGACAATATACCAATGTTTCTACTCGTGGAGTCCTACTCCGATAACCAAGATAAGTCATCTCCTGTTAGAGATGTAGACAACATAACAATCTTATCATGAATAAAGCGTCCAACGTTATTCCCTTGATTGCGGATCTTATCATTTATACTATCACCTTTAATATTCATGTCCTCCACATAATCTGTCCATTATATGCACAATTTTAAAAGTTTAGACTGATAGTCTCAGACTTTTATTTGCTTATAGTATATTCTATAATAATAAACATAAAGAGGACAACATTTGGTATATGAATAATAAATAAACTCTTTATTAATTAAATGTTTTCAAAAACTTATTACATCATTTAATTCTTAAAGCACCTAGTCTAACAATTTTTTATCTCCAGTGGTGAAACATAGCATGGCTCTATTCAGGCTTTGCTTGCCATTGTAGCTCATTTCAATTTAGAAACTTGAGTTGTTGGATCTCGAGACAACATCTTTGCATGGTGAATTAGATGAAGAAATCTATATGAAACAGCCAGAGGGATTTGAAGTCCAAGAAAAAGAAGACCATCTTTGTTTGTTGAAGAAATCTTTGCATGGCTTAAACTGGTCTCCTAGAAGTGATATAAGTGGTTTGACACCTTTGTGCTTTGAAATAGCTACTATAAGAGTGAGTATGATAGTTGTGTGTATTTGGTCTAGGCCGTGGGTTCCTTAGCCTGACTACGGCATTCCTAGAGTGGCCTTCAATCTAACCGGCTAGTAAGATTTTCTTCACCCCCTAGATTTCAAGAAAGCGGTGGAGCAATTTGTGCCAAATACTTGGAAGTGGAATTAAGGAATCAACCGTGGATTGTTTGATCAGGCTTCTGCTGAGGCTATTTTGAAAATTATGATGCTTCTTCACGCTCGCCAAGACATTGATTTGGTGAGCTTCTAAGTCTGGTAAGTTCTCCATCAAATTTGTTTGCTGTCTATTGCGTGAAGCCAGTGGCCGGAATAGCTCAAAAGTGTGGAAAGGAGTGTGAAGCTCTAAGTTGCGTGAGAGATTCAAGATGTTGGTGTCCAATTTCATGCCAACTAAAGAGAGCATTGAAGGACTCTTGCACGTACCAAGTGAAGGGTATGGCTTCTACCCGGGCTTTGTCGGAATCGATCATTCATGCTCTATTTTACTATACTTGTGCCCATTTGGTTTGATTTGATAGTCCTTGGTGTATTCAATCGGAATGCCTTCACTTCAGCAATGGATTTGACTGTGTTTGCTGGCTTCTTGAGCCTCCTGCAGTCGTTGTGGTAGAGGATTTTTTGTTATGGGGAACTGTTGCTCTTTATCGGATTTGGAAACTAGAAACAGAAGAATATTTGGAGGTTCAGAGCTCTTTATACCTCCCATTGCAAGCACAATCCAATGTCTTTTCTCGGACCATAAGCACGTGCTTGATAGAACTACTAAGGTTGTAGAGCTGCAGCATTCGGGGGTGCCACAGTGCAGTCATAATCGGAGTGACCTCTATGTTGTTGCGTGCGATGCCTCTTACAAGGATGGTTGGGCGGGGCTGGGAGTAGTTTTCAAGCCTCCTACGGGAGTTCTTATGCAATCATGGGCCAAGAAATGTGCAGTAAATTCAACTTTTGAGGCTAAGTTCTTGGCTCGTGCCTTTGCTCTTCAACATATGACTTATGCTCCGTTTGCCTTTGTTCTGGAGAATGACTCAAAAACTTGCATTGAAGCCTTCGCCAATAGATGTGAGCCAGAGTGTTTTACCCGCCTTTTTCTCAGCGGTGGAGCTTCTTTCTGTTTGTGAGATTGAATTTCATTGGATTCCCTGCTCTCTTAATGGCTTGGCTAACGAGGTAGCCCGAGGAGCTTTACTTGATGTTTATGTAAATAGTCAGCTGAACGAGGATGTAGTTCTCTCTGTAACCACCTTGGCTTAGCCGTTTGGCTTTTACTAAAATCTTTCTCATTCGCTTAAAAAAATGGTACGGGAGATGTTTACTTGATAGTGCTTGGAAAAATGGAGGAGGTCCAGAATAAATTCAAAACACAACAAGGAGAAATTGATTTGGTTCATTTATATAGTCGGACAGTTTTTTTTTTTATCTATATTATTATTGTTTTCACTAGCGTCAGAAAAATTAAATAATGTCAATTAAATTAGGATCTGAGAAAAAAAATACATTAAAATTGGATACACTTTGAAAAAAGGATTTCTCGGGAATGATTTTTCATATCAGATTTGTTCTCTTTTTATACAATTTACAGCATATACAAATCCTTTATAACAGGAAACTAATCACTAATTCTAGGGAGAGGATAATTCCTATCAATTACTTTCCTAAAGTACAAAGATTGACAACTAATTAGCTAA